>JASDQU010686332.1:24598-40521 GCA_032191745.1 Picea mariana | reverse complement strand
CTTAGTTGATTAGTCACCATATTAAATTCATTTAAATGATCTGCAGTAGACCCACCTTCTGACATCTTCATATTAAATAATCTCTTCATTAGAAATACCTTATTGTATGCCAAGGGTTTTTCATACAGTTTAGCCAATGCGTCCATCAGATCCTTCGTTGTCTTTTCTTTCGAAATATTAAAAGCCACCGACGCTGCCAAGCTCAGCCATATCGTTCCTAGAGCCTTTCTGTCAAATATATCCCATTCTTCATCCTTCATGGTCATCGGCTTCTTTTCTACTCCACCCAGTGGTATGAATAGATATTTCTAATATAAATAATCTTCCATCACTGGTAGTTTTAGTCGTTAAATTTCTCAACCCTAAACTTTCCATCTTCCGACATTGCTCCCACTCAAACCAGGAACCTTATTTCCCTGCAAGTTACCTTTCCCTCTGATACCAGTTGTTAGAAAAATAGGACTGTGGAGAAATAAAATAAAACAAATGCAGAAACAAAACACAGAAGATACATAATACAATAGAGACACAGATTTACATGGTTCACCCAATGTGGTCTACACCCACCAGAGAAATTTCCAGGTCCTTCCTTTGTTATTATCCAGCAAATGAAGGGATATAACCTACAGCAAAACCCTTCATAACTTCCTCTTCTTTCTCTCACAGTCTCCTATCGAAATACAATACTTTCCATCATGCATAGCCGCAATACATTTCCCTCATAACAGAGGGTTGCCTTCTAGGGAAAAAAAACCCTAACATAATTTCTACTGTTAGATCTGCGACCTTATAATGAACGGTCCAAACTTATAATGAAATTACAATATAATTTTACAAGGCAATTTTTTCTTCGGGGGCTTCACCCCCGAACCCCCCAGCCGACGGGATAGCCCCCCCCCGGACCCCACAGAGGGGGTACCCCCTCTGCACTCCCCCGCGTGGAAGAGTGTACATACTTATGGGGTGTAAAGTCTTCATGGGGTATAAACATAGCTGAAAGCAAGGACCTCTGAATCAGAAAGATAATCAGGCTCCACAACCAACAGGGAACTTATTTACAATATGCCTTATCACATACGATGTGGAGGGTTGTCCATATGAAGTGATAGCTTTGTCATAATGATTGTTATAAAACTAGTTTCAATTGACCAAACTAGTAAGTGGGGTTCAAAGGAGACCCTATAATATAGTCGTCAACATGATATGGCTCTAATGTATGTTGCCTAAAATAAAAATGGTGAGGGGCATTAGGAATAACTAAATACAACTACCTTAACTAGGCATAAATGAGGCCAAATTGTTGAACCTTGAGAATGGATTTTTCTTATAATTGTGAGATGGTGGTGACTACTTATTTGGTGATGATGTGGAGGAGAGATTTTAGAAACCAGCCCAAGAGGAACTTTGTATTTGATCCCTATATTACACAAAATACACCATATATGCCACTCATGGAGGTGATCCACGATATGTGTGGCAGTGATCTAATGAAAACTGGTAAGAATTCCAACTCTAGTACCATGACAAACTAGTAATTGGAAGTAATTTAAGAAAACTTTAGCTATGGATTCAAAAGTGGTGTGGGTCTTGTTACCTCCCAGGTTCTCACTAGGTGTAAAATTCCTAAGCACAAGAGTGAGACCCTGAGGGAAATTCTAGGTTGCCCACCAATGTCACCTTAGTGGATTTTCCTTTTTCACTTTAGACTATAGATGTTCCTAGTCAAGGGGGGCTTATATAAGATCAACTAAGATCAATGTCTTATAGTATGTAGTGGGAGAAAGAGAGAGCTTAGTGATATTATCATTTAATTTAGTGATTGATAATAATGTTGTAATATCCTCAGTTTTAATCCTTGCAAATTATAATGTAATTGTATTATGATTTAGGATGGTGAGCCGATATGTTTGGGGAAAAGAGCCAGTATCGATTTAATGAAGAGCTAAACCAAGATTGTCAATAGATTTTTCTTAAGCCTATGTTGATAAGGGGAAGGTAGAGCATTATAGTAATGCATAAAAGCAGCTTGGTTCTAGGGGCGAATAAGTTTAGGAATTTGATTATACAACTTGGTGAAATGAAAGTTGAAAGACTAAATAGTCTCATCGTCCTTGTACGCAATGTTATTATATTTCTGTAATTGTTCAACTGAGCTCTTAGACTGCCAAAAAGTGGACTTGAACTAGTAAACTAACTCTTCCCAAGTGGAAAGAATCTTGGGAGGGAGATCAAAAAAAAAATCGGATGCTTTCCCTTTGAGAGATTTGAAAAATAAGCGCATGCAAGTATCATTATCATTAACTCCTATATTGTGATAGGCATTAGAGAATGCTACCAAATGTTCATTTGTAGTGACTGTATTATTTCCTGAAAACCTAGGTAGATTCTCTTTAAATTTTGGTAATGGATAAGTAGCATGTTCTAGGTTCAAAGGAGAGGATACGTGCCACGGGGTGGTAGTAGCATCTTCCTCAAATTGAAAAAGACCATTCTTCTTTATGATATTAGCAGGGTTGGTAGTAGATTGGACAAGAACCCGATGGCTATATAAACTACCAATTACCGAGGAGGTCGAAGGTTGAGATGATGAGACACCTTGAGTACCACTAGAGCAACCCGTAGATTCCATTTTTAGAATGATGGGTGAGGGTGATAAGGGTGAACTAGCTGAGTCAAAAAATGTTCTCCTTAGAGTGCCTTGTTGGGTTGACAAAATGGATTTTCTCCTTCCTATTTAAATTATAGGAGTGGCTTCAGGAGACAATCCTCTTCTTCTTCTAGAGATGCGACGATTTGAGGACATGAAAAAGAAGATCAAAAATTTAGGAAAAAGAGGGCTACGGATGATTTCTAGGCTACCTTTTCCTAGATTCCCATCGTTCATGGATACTTATATCTTTCTCAATTACTTCCCACAAGCGTTCAATCTCAGCCCAGGTATTCGCAGTTTCTAACATAGTATTGAATAAAGTCAAAGCAATGTTGGTTTGGTCTTTAAGACCGTGTTCAATATTGGGTTGCCTTGTAGAAGGTACTGTCATGAGAAAAATTAGTCAAACAATCATAAACAAAAGCATAAATATCCAAATACAATCATGAATATAATCAGCCAAAGAGATATGGAAGATCTCCCCAATATGGTTGCCAAATAAATGTTGAGGAAAAGGTATGAATTACCTTACTCAATCATTTTCAAATCTTCCCTAGCTAGGACAAGATAGTTGGGAATGTCACTTGGGGTTTATAGCCACAAAATATTCACTCAATCCACAAGTTTTAATTACAAGGACTAAGGCTAATTTATAATTTAAATATGTTGCAATATAAAATAAAATTTATAAAAGCTATTGGAATGTACATAGATTTTGCGATAAAGTAAACATGGAGATCAAAAGAGAAAAGTAACCAATTCATGAATATGTATGAGACAGAATTGAAATCTGATGTTGTTTCATTCTGAGATACCAAAAGTGTTTTTATCTTTACAAAACCCATGCGAGGGCATGGACCAAAATCTGATTTAGAGATCCTCGATGAACACCATACAAAAAGACTCTGACATTAAAGTAAAACTGAAATTAATAATTGGGATCATCTTGCCACAAACCACAGTCATTTTGACTCTGCAATATATCATTTATCAACCATGAAACATAATTCACAAACAGACAAGAATACATAGACTATCAAGGATGAATCAACACCTCTAAAACAAGCGTCTGAAAAGTGAGCTTCAATCTTGAACCTTGTTGTCTACAATAAGACCCTACTGTCAAGAAGAGAATTAGGCTTTGTATAAACTCGGAAATGAATGAAAACTAAAACTATCTCATGTAACTAAAGAGAAAACCTTAGTCTTGTTTTCTCCTTCTATTATCCCTTTGTCTCTTCTTCTCGTTAAGATTTTATTTTTTCCCAATAAGTTGTAGTTCAACTACTTTCTTTCGTTAAGTTGGTTTAACTTAAATAATTAGTTTAGGAGAAATAAATAATAATAATATATTTAAGGATCTTAATTAATAATAACTAGGTAGGTGGGACCTCTCGTGAGTCCCATCATTTATTCCTTTTAAATCATGAAATATAACACACAAAAGATAATCATTTTGACCATACGCCACCCTTGTAACTCTCCTAAATATCTTTCAAAGTGGAAATTTAAATATCAGCAATAATTTATATCATATCCAAAAGAAGAATATATATCCACATTATCCACAAAATATCAAAAATAGGGCTTGCTGTCCAAAAATGCTAAAAAACCATTAAACAATGTGCTCATCAATTGAATCATATAAAACATAATTTAAAAACCATATTTCCCGAATCGTGAAAGCCATAAATCCCTCTCCGATAAGGCCTGTGGACCAGGAACCCTCTTTTCCTATGAGTTATCTTTCCCTCTGATACCAGCTGTTAGAAAAATAGGACCATGGAGAAATAAAATAAAACAAATGCGGAAACAAAACATAGAAGATACATAATACAATAGAGACACAGATTTACATGGTTCACCCAGTGTGGTCTATGCCCACCAGAGAAATTTCCAGGTCCTTCCTTTATTATTATCCAGCAAGTGAAGGGATATAACCTACAGCAAAACCCACTGTAAATTCCTCTTCTTTCTCTCACATTCTCCTCTTGGAATACAATACTTTCCATCATGCATATCCACAATACATTTCCCTCATAACAGAGGGTTTCCTTCTAGGGAAAAAAATCCCTAACATAATTTCTATCGTTAGATATGCAACCTTGAAATGAACGGTCCAGATTTATAATTAAATTACAATAAAATTTCACAAGGCTATTTTTCCTTCAGGGACTTCACCCCCAAACCCCCTAGCCGGGGGGATAGCCCCCCGAGACCCCATAGAGGGGGTACCCCCTCTGCACTCCCCCACGTGGACGAGTGTACATTCTTCTGGGGTGTAAATTCTTCATGGGGTATAAGCACAGCTGAAAGTAAGGACCTCTGAATTAGGAAGATAATTAGGCTCCATGACCAACAGGGAACTTATTTACAATATGCCTTATCACATACGATGTGGAGGGTTGTCCATATGAAGTGATAGCTTTGTCATAGTGATTTTATAAAACTAGTTTCAATTGACCAAACTAGTAAGTGGGGTTCACAGGGGACCCTATAATATAGTCGTCAACATGATATGGCTCTAATGTATGTTTCTTAAAATAAAAATGGTGAGGGGAATTAGGAATAACTAAATACAACCACCTTAACTAGGCATAAATGAGGCCAAATTGTTGCACCTTGAGAATGGATTTATCTTATAATTGTGAGATGGTGGTGACTACTTATTTGGTGATGATGCGGAGGAGAGAATTTAGAAATCGGTTCAACGGGAACTTTGTATTTGATCCCTATATTACACAAGATACACCATATATGCCACTCATGGAGGTGATCCACTATATGTGTGGCAGTGATCTAATGAAAATTGGTAAGAATTCCAACTCTAGTACCATGAAAAACTAGTAATTGGAAGTAATTTAAGAAAACTTTAGCTATGGATTCAAAAGTGGTGTGGGTCTTGTTATCTCCCAAGTTCTCACTAGGTGTAAAATTCCTAAGCACAAGAGTGAGACCCTAAGGGAAATTCTAGGTTGGCCACCAATGTCACCTTAGTGGATTTTCCTTTTTCACTTTAGACTATAGATGTTCCTAGTCAAGGGGGGCTTATATAAGATCAACTAAGATCAATGTCTTATAGTATGTAGTGAGAGAAAGAGAGAGCTTAGTGATATTATCATCTAATTTAGTGATTAATAATAATGTTGTAACATCCTCAGTTTTAATCCTTGCAAATTACAATGTAATTGTATTATGATTTAGGATGGTGAGTTGATATGTTTGGGGAAAAGAGCCAGTATCAATTTAATGTGGTTGCAGGCCTAATTGTATATTATGTATAGTGAAATGATCAATAAAAGTAGTAATCATTGGTTGTGATATGAGAGGGATGAAAACGATGGGGGGATATGATTCCACAAGAGAGAGGGGTCCAAGGGGGATTTTATTCATGGGTATTAATCCAACCCACATTCATGAAAATATTATCATTGTGTATAACCTTCTAATTTGTTGTTGAGTGTTCACAAAGCCAATCATTAAACTCATGTAAGAGGGTGGGTGTGAGGAATCACATCCCATAGTTATTGGGAGCATGGGGTTGAAGTACAATAATATTTGGGAAGAGTGAGAGTCAAGCAAGAAAGGGAGAAGAAAGGATATTTGTATGAAAAGAGGGGACAAGTTTTTACATGTAGATTTTGGGCAGTAAGAAGAGAGTTGAGTGTTGAGACGAGCACAAGCCATGTTGTGCTTGAAGGAATTCATTTTTTGGTTGTGTGTTATGCTAGAAAAGAGACCCATGTGCATGTAAAAATGGGCTATAATCCCGTAGTGCACTTTCCTTTTAAGGAAATGGCTCAAGAGCCTTGTGAAGGTTGTTGTGAGCACTTATGAGTAAGCTAAGAGTTCCTAGAGTCCCCAGCTGAGATATTTATGGCCAATCGAGTGCAATGAATCCCTAATAAATGAATGGTACATCCTGAGGAACTGTGAGTAGTGAAGGGGGTACATTCCTTGGGTTGTATAGGTTGTGAGGAAGAGAGCTAAAGGATAGGAAATGTTGTGGGAGTAGAATTTGGGCTTGGTGGTTTTTGTGTGTGTGGCTTGTTTTTGAGAGAAAAAAACAAAAATTCTTATGACTAGGAGGTTCATCCTTTGTACGCATCCAATTTGTTAATTATTAACATATAAGTGTTATATTGTTATTATTCTTCTTATTTTGTTGTGTAAATGGTTAATTTGAATGTTGTGTCTTTGTTGTGTCCTTACTGGATGTATTCATGTTTTTAATATATGTTGTTAGATGCATTTGGAACTTTGGTTTCATTCAAATGGTTAAATATGTGTGTGATCTATAGATGGTAAGATATAGAAATTTATTAAGTAGAAAAACTTAATTTTAATGTGTATTTCACTCATAATATTTCTTACTTGGGTTGGGGTACATTACATTATGGTATTAGAGCTTTTGGTTCAAACACCTGACTCATATGGGCCAAGAACTAGTGTGAATTTGGGTTAATTCATTATTACAGATTTCAATATGTGATGAATTTGGAGGGAAAATGGAGAAAATTAGAGTGAAATCCCCAAATTCAACTGTAAATGTCTCCAAATTGTTGAAGACATGATACAGGGCATCGAATTGTAGATTTGTGGAGATAAATTTGACTTGGAATGTCAAATTCATGTTTTAATGGTCATTGTAGAATTGGGAGAAGTTTGATGGATTGGCGATCGAAATCACATTTTATTTCAAAATCAACAGCCCAGATCCATTGTAAATAGATTTAAAAACTTACAAGGTTTTTCAAAGTTTGGCAAGGTCTAGCGGATCAACGATTAAGATTCATTTTCGACAGTTAGGAAAATGAAACAGATCGATGGTCTGGATTCATTTTTGGTTAGTTTGAATTTGAATCAGATTGATGGTCAAGATTCATTTTTGGCAGTTTGGAAGGTGGAGTAGACCGATGGTCAGATCAACAAGTTTGGATAAGTATTTTGCTCGATAATAGAAATCATCGATGGTCGATGGTCGGGTCATCTGAATTGGCGAGGTTTTTAGTCCATCCAAGAGAAATTCTCAATCTCCTATGAGGGAAAATAGGGTGATGATGTGTCATTCCATGTTAGCATCCACATGTCATTCTATGTCATCCTCCATGTGTCATTCCACATCAGTCAAGTTTCCATGTCATCACCCACATGTCATGCCACATCATCTAGGATTCCATGTCAGCACCCATGTCATCATGGTTCCCACATTATTCAAGAAATGGTTGATGACTGGTTCGTCCAAATTGGTAAACTATTTCATTCATCCTGAAGGGATCGTCGACAACTCGTGGTAGGTGAACAGGTCGGTCAAATTGGTAAAGTGTTTCATTTATCACAGAGGGATCGTTGATGATCGATGGATAATGGTTGGGTCAGTCGACTTAGCAATGTCTTGAAATTTGGTTTTCAATGAAAGGGCCAATGGCCTATAAATGGGAATGAACTTGCACAAATAATATCTAGCTAGAAAAGGACATACACAGTTTGCAAAAAAATGAGAAAAGACGGAAATGAGAGAGAGAGAGAGAATCAAAGAATTGTATTAACTGAATGAATGAATGATAAATTACACATGATATACCTCGTATAACTCAACTAATGTGAACTGTACAAGATTCAAATGCGCCATAGTGGTGGTCTAAAGTGATCTGGACACACACCAACAGTTACGGGAGTTAACTGCCACCTAGTCTAAGTCAACTAGTCTCTTAGTCCTAAGTTAACTGACTGAAAGCATCAGTAATGAGCCACTCTAGTGATAATCCCAAGGACATGTGCATTAGTAGTAATGACCCCAATATTGCATGGTGATGGAACCAATGTGGCATCAAGACTCCGCTCAACTGATCCAATTGAAGCTTGAAATGAAGAGAATATTCCCCTAGAATGTAGGAAAAGGAATATTCTCCCTAAAATGTAGGAGAATGGATAATGACTAATAAACATAGGGAAAACCTTAGGAAAAAAAATCCTAGTTGTGTGTGAAGTATCTCCAACACCCCCCCTGAACATCACTATGCTGAAAATAAAATAATGGGCCCCGGTAATGNAAAAGAACTGACAATTGTTAGGCAACTGTGTCCTTCACTCCAAGACGTCTGCGCAGAGAATGGAACTTCTGCTCAGTGAAGGTCTTAGTGAAGATGTATGTAGTTTGTTCTGTTGAAGGAAATAAATGTAGGTCTATGATCCCCTCTTGTACTAATTCCAGGATGTATTGCATGTGGATCTCTATGTGCTTCGTCTATTTCCTCTGAACTGGATCTCTATAGAACTTCAAAGCGCTCTCGTTGTCACACCAAATGATAATCATTCGCTGAAACTGAATTCCCAACTCAATGAGAAAATGATGTAGCCACATATCCTAAATGGTCATGTTAACTACCCCTCTGTACTCTGCCTCGGCTAAAGAGAGAGCAATAGAAGCATGCTTCTTTCTCAACCAATAGATGGGCTTGAAACCTAGACTAAGTGAGTAACTAGATCTGTACTTGTGATCAATGTTGTCACTAGCCCAGTCAGAATCAGTGAACTTGATGAGGTCCAATGTAGACTCTACTACATAGTGAATCCCAAAGGTGAAGGTGCCCTGTATGTATCAAAGGATACACTTTGAATCATTCCAATGTATCTCATGTGGCTCTTGTATGAACCGAAAGACTGGTCCAACTGCATAGAAGAGGTCTAGTTTAGAGTGTGTGAGATACAAAAATCTCCCCACTAACTATTTGTATAGTGTGTTTTCCACTAGTGGAGTGTCCCCTCCATCCTCAAATTTGACTCCTGATATGAAAGGAGTCAGGGTAGACTTGCAGTTTGTCATGTGGAATGTCTCGAGGAGATCTTGTGCATACCTAGCCTGAGATAGTTTGATGCTTGATGCATCCTAACTAATCTCAAGACCAAGGAAGAAATGTAGTGGACCCATGTCTGTCATCAAGAACCTACCATGCAGGATCCTCTTTACTGCAACAATCGATGAAGTTGAGAAATCGATGATCATCAAATCATCAACATACAAAACCAGGAGTAGAAGTGAATCAGTCGTCCTGAGCGTGTAAACTTTTGGGTCTGACTTATAACGTACAAAGTTGTGTGACAGTAGGTAGGAGTCCATATTGGCATACCATGCCCTTGGGTCCTGTTTGAGGCCATAAAGTGACTTCTTTAGTCAATATACCAAACATGAATCTTGCATGAAGCCCTGGGGATGCTCCATATAGATCTCCTCAGAGAGATCTCCATGAAGAAATTCATTCTTCACATCCATCTGATGGACCTCCCATCCCTGGGTTACCGCAATGGAAAGTGCCAAGCGTATGGAATCCATATTCACTACTGGAGTGAAGGTCTCGGCATAGTCAATGTTGTGCACCTATTGAAATCCTTTTGAGACTAGTTTGGCTTTGTATCTACTAACATGTCCATCTGTTGCACTCTTGGTCTTGTAGACCCATCTACAGCTGACAAGTTTCCTTCCTGAAGGAAGGGGAACCAGATCCCAAGTCCGGTTCTTGAGGAGGGATTTGTACTCCTCCTACATGGAAAATTCCCAAAAGGGATTCCCAGCATCCTCTACATAGGACTATGGATCTGAATATTGAACCAAGAAAATATGCATGGGTGGCATCCATTCAGTGGTGGTGAGTGCAAGAGGAGACTCCTAGAAATCAAGTCGAGTCCTCCTGGTATCAACATGCATTGAATATGCATCTGACTGTACTAAATCAATATCTGAATCAAATGAATCCTTTGAATCAAAACTCTCATCTGAAGAAGAATCAGCATGTGCAAGTTCATCATCTCGGATAGGTGGAAGAACAAAAGTTTTTGCATGCGGCTCTTGTGGTGCATGGGAGATGCTTTCCTCGAATTGGACACTAGACTCAATGATGAGTCGATCCGTAGAGGGATCAATGATTCTGTATCCCTTCACACCTTCTAGGTATCCAAAAAATATACACTATGTACTATGTGGATCAAGTGTCTTCCTCTTCTCAGAGGAAATCATGGCCCATGCACGTGAACTGAATATACGAAAGTCGGTCACTTCTGGTTTGAGGCTGCTCCAAGTCTTGAAGGGGGTCTTATCCTTGACAGATATGTTTTGGATGTATTTCACACAATTAAGTGCTTCATCCCATAATCTATGTGGAAGTGACTTTGCATATAGTTGTTGATGCTTGAATCCATCATGATTGAAACGACAACCTCATGAGGACATTAGTCCACCTTCATTTGGTTCTCCTCTTTGGCTAAAATATATATCTTTGAATATCTTGGAATAGGGAGAGTGCTAGATAGCAAACCCCAAATATTTATTGCTTGGATTTATATGAAAATTGTTCTTCAATAACCCACTATGATATTTATGTGCAACAAAAGTATTTTTACAATAAGAAAATATTGAAGGAGGGCTTCAACATCATAATCAAATTGTGATCAGAATCACACACAATATTATTAATCATATATAAATGCATCCATGTCTTCTTCATGAAAAGTAGGAGAGAATAATTTGATCATCTCAAATAATTTTAAAAGAGTACTTCTATCAAGATCAAAAGAGAATTTGATAGGTCAACCTCAAATATCTCATACTTAAAACTCAAAGTTCATAGATACAATCAAGATCAATCCCGAAGAAATTATTTGTGGATTTTTATTTATGAAATATGGTCGTCATTACAAAATATTTGACATCCATGTATGTGGCTGCAAAAACTCCATGATCATATAAGAAAATATCTTAGAAGAATACAATAAAAACACTCAACAACTCAGCCTTGTGCCCAACTCTAAGATTCAAGCATAAAGCTATGAGAAGTCATGTAGAAGAATAGAAAGAATGGAGAAGATGGATATTTATTTATTTTGATCAGAAGCTTGATTGTGTATCCATGGTTGCACCTTCTTCTTCCTTTCATCTTCTGCCCCATCCCTCTAACAATACTGACTATTGGAAACATTGATGAAGCCTCTCTTCTCTTTTTAAGAAGAGATTTACTAACTACTTGAGTAGTTAGGGTTTCTCCCTTCTAGAAATTCTCATACAAGTTTCTTATTGAAACATTCCCTTTAATTAATGTCTCATTAATTCTTCATTAATGAACTCACATCATTAATATAAATATATTGAAAATGGGTCCCTCCTCTTTTTTAATAAAATTTTTAACTAAACTTTTATTTTTTAAATTTAATTATTTTCCCTTTAAAAGAGGATGAATGTGTTTTAATATGGGAATGATAATTAAATTTTCAACCATGAAAATCATTTCAAATGTGATCTTCATTATCTTATCTTTTGAACGATATAAATTTTTCCCAAATTCGTTGCTTGGATCTCAAGATATGAGCTCGTGAAGTTGAGTTGTCATGCATGCCCATTAAAAATGCAACTGATTCATATTTTAATTTCTGGGGAAAATGTAGCAACYTTCAGCCTTTGAAACCTRTACCATAATCTTCTACRTCRAAATAATTTTCCAACGGTATAAATTTTACGYGATTCTRACACCCARAGCTCAAGTTATGGCCTCTGCAAGATCATGACTCAACCACCATTTATCAAAATTCATGGACAAATATGGACCCTTGGATTAAATTTCGTCTAGCCATTAATATATTGCCATGTGTCTCCAATTAATTGGCTTCCATGTGACACCATTGTTTGGTCTCCATGAAGCACTAATCCTTAATCACCACGTGCCATGATCTTAATGGATGCCAAGTGTAAGAATCTTAAAGGTTATGAATAAAATATATATTAATTAATTAATTTTAAGGTCACAACCAAGCAAGACACCAAATTGGTGTATGAGACTCTCTATGTCTAGAAATTTGACTGGTAAATTCTATGGAGGTATATATGCCCTACCCCCCTCTGGATTTGAACTTGTGACCTCTTAGGAAGAAACACATGTTATTAACCATTAGGCCCACTCAATATTAAACAAAAGGTCAATGTATAATTTTAAAAGGGGAGGGAATGAGAGTGTAAAGAAAAGGGAAGAGTGGGTAGTTAGGGGGAGGGAACATTTTAGGTGGCAGAAATGAGTGAGGGAAAATTTGGGTCGTGGGAGAGAGGGTGAGGTGGGTTAGGGGGAGAGGTGAGGTAGAGGGGGGGTATTTTGTAGGTGGCGGAGATGAGGGGAGTGATGTAGGGTGAGGTGAGGTGGGAGAAATGAGGGGAGAGGGGAAGGGTGAGAGGGTTGGGAAGTGAAGGGGAGGGAATTATTTGAGTTATGACAAATCCAACCGACTGCAATAACACAAATAAATATTAAGTATGGAATGGGTGAGGGATGAGGGGTGAGGAAATGGAGAGAGGGGGTATTTTGAAGGGAGTGAAAGTGAGGGGGTGAAAAATGAGGTGAGTGGGGAAGAGTTTTTGGAAACATGCCAATGAATTTCCTCATGTGGTCACATGCACATGCATGTAGCTATGTTAATGTGCATGCATGCAATCTAATATTTATGAACTTCTCGTGTAACTATGTGATCTATTCATGATCATTTTATGTAACTAAGTGATATATGTTATATATGCAATCATACCCATAGAGGTGTTAGTACAATGTGAGTGCAAGCATGTGCAAGGATCAAAGAGCATAGTGTGTGAGGAGAGGATGATTGTATGCCTATGAAGGCTATTGTAATTCTCCCTTGAATAATAACAATATCAATAATCATTTCCTGTGGTTTTTCCCTCATTGGGTTTCCACATAAATCATTGTTTCAAGTGTATGATTAATGTGCTTGGTTTAATGCATGTTTGATCTTGCTTATTTTATGCTCTGTTATATGCTATGTTTTTCTTCCACTGCCTAACAGGTGGTATCAGAGTTTAGAGTTGAAGGAGAAGAGAGCGAAGGAGAAGAGAATCTGGTCGTTGGATCAAAGAGCATGGTTTATCAGAAGCTGTGATTTTCTTTTGGACAGTTGTTTCTGCTAATGCCAAAAGTGTAGAGTTCCAAGTTTGAGGTGGAAAAATTCAGTGGTAAGAATATCTTTGTGCTATGGTAGCTCAAGATGTGAGATCTTCTTGTGCAACAAGGATTGGAAAAGGCCTTGGTTGGAAAGTCAAAGAAACCGGCAAGCATGACAGATGAGGACTAGGAGGATCTGGATGCAAGATCCCACAGTACTATTCGTTTGTGTCTGGCATATGAGGTGTTGTTTAACATCACTGGAGAGATGACAATAGCAGGTTTGTGGACCAAACTGGAGAGTCTTTATATGACAAAGAACTTGTCAAACAAAATCTTCTTGAAGAGGCAGTTGTACATCTTGCAGATGAAAGAAGGTACAAAAATTAATGATCAATTGAATGTCTTCAATACTCTAATTTGTCAATTAACTAATATGGAAGTAAAGTTCAAAGATGAGGACAAGGTGGTTACACTACTATTTTCGTTGCCTAAGTCTTGGGATCATCTCGTCACAATTGTTTGGTTTAACACAACAGATGCCATTGATTATGACACTATTATGGGAGATTTGTTGTCTAAGGAGACAAGATAACATCCAGTAAAGAAACCTCAACAACAGAAGCAATGGTGGTAAAAGGTTGATCTACAAAAGGAGGGCAAGATCAGAAAGGTATAACCATGTCTAAGTCAAAAGATAGTAAGGGTAAGGAAAAATGTTGGTTTTGTGGAAAATATGGGCATCTCAAGAAGGATTGTTGGAAAAGACAACAAGCATCCAAAGAGGACTCCACAAAAGAAGCAAATTCACCTATAGGTATGGTTGATGAAGTTTTGTCTATCTGTTGTGTCTCTCCACCTGTGTTCGCATAGAAGGTGTAGGGCAGTGATGGTTGAGTCACCGTGAAATAATAAATAAATAAATAATTGTATTTACTTTGGAGTTGTAGAAATTATAGATTGCATGTAAATGGGAATATGTCTGTAAGACCTAGATAGACATGCATACCCCTATTTTATCAGGTCACCTATGAAAAGTCTAGACATAGATTTAGGTATATTGAATATGTGGGGGGGGCATGTATGTTGGGTTAACCTTGACTCAATGAAAGAGTTAATGAGTTAAATATGGTTTTAGGTCAAAGAAGGTGGTTTTTTGGGTCTATGTGTTTTGGGTATCCCATGGTATTGTGTCCATGGATTACATGGTTGAGATCAACAGGTTGGATCAGTTGGTTAGGACATTTGTTATGAAGGATATGGGAGTAGAAAAATAAATCTTGGGCATGGAAATACACAGAGAAAGTAAATATGGTAAGATTGGTTATCATAACATACGTATGTGGTGAAGATACCCAGGAAATTCAATATGAATAATGTGAAACTGGTAAAATCCCTTTGGCTTTCCATTGTAAATTCTCTTCAGTTTTATGTCTTAATTGATGAAGAAGAAAAGGGTTATATGTCTCAAGTATTATATGTTAGTAGGAAGTTTGATGATTGTGATGGAAAAATGGTCAGCATTTCACATGCAGTTGGTGGTGTCAGTAGACACATGGAAAAACCAAGTCAAGAGCATGGAAATGGGTGCTTCAAACACAAAAGCACAAGTATCACCTACAGTGGTTGCAGTGATTTGGTATGTGGTTATGATTCATGAGATTTAGAAAAGTACATCAGTTTATTAGACAGGTTACTGATGGAGACAGAATGGTCCATACTAGAGTGAATCATGCAGACATGTTCATGTAACGGTATCGTTAGAGAAGTTGTGGAGATGTGATGGTGTTTGGCTTCTCTTGCAGAAAAGGTGATGGATGAATTAATTAAGGGCATGATATATCAGGTAAATTGTTTTCAAGGTGGAGATTGTTGGAAACATGCCAATGAATTTCCTCATGCGGTCACATGCACATGAATGCAGCTATGTTAATGTGCATGCATGCAAACTATTTATGAATTGCTCATGTAACTATGTGATATATTCATGATCAGTTTGTGTAAATGAGTGATAGATGTTATATATGCAAGCATACCATAGAGGACTTAGTACAATGTGAGTGAAAGCATGTGCAAGGAGCAGAGAGCAGAGTGTGTGAGGAGAGGATGAGTGTATGCCTATGAAGGCTATTGTAATTATCCCTTGAATAATAAGAATATTGATAATCATTGCTCGTGGTTTTTTCCCTCATTGGGTTTCCACATAAATCATTGTGTCAAGTGTATGATTGAGGTGCTTGGTTTAATGTGTGTTTGATATTGCTTGTTTTATGCTCTATTATATGCTATGTTTTGCTTCTGCTACCTAACAAGGGTGAGCAGGCATGAGATATGTAAGGGGA
>JASDQU010686332.1:7950-24548 GCA_032191745.1 Picea mariana | reverse complement strand
TTATGTAACTGAGTGATAGATGTTATATATGAAATCATACCTATAGAGGTGTTAGTACAATGTGAGTGCAAGCATGTGCAAGGATCAAAGAGCATAGTGTGTGAGGAGAGGATGATTGTATGCCTATGAAGGCTATTGTAATTCTCCCTTGAATAATAACAATATCAATAATCATTGCCTGTGGTTTTTCCCTCATTGGGTTTCCACATAAATCACTGTTTCAAGTGTATGATTGATGTGCTTGGTTTAATGCATGTTTGATCTTGCTTATTTTATGCTATGTTATATGCTATGTTTTGCTTCCACTGCCTAACAAGTGGTATCACAGCTTAGAGTTGAAGGAGCATAGAGCAAAGGAGAAGAGAATCTGGTCGCTGGATCAAAGAGCATGGTTTATTAGAAGCTGTGATTTTCTTTTGGATGGTTGTTTCTGCTAATGCCAAAAGTGTAGAGTTCCGAGTTTGAGGTGGAAAACTTCAATGGTAAGAACATCTTTGTGCTATGGTAGCTCAAGATGTGAGATCTTCTTGTGCAACAAGGATTGGAAAAGGCCTTGGTTGGAAAGTCAAAGAAACCGGCAAGCATGACAGATGAGGACTGGGAGGATCTGGATGCAAGATCCCACAGTACTATTTGCTTGTGTCTGGCATATGAGGTGTTGTTTAACATCACTGGAGAGACAACAATAGCAGGTTTGTGGACCAAACTGGAGAGTTTGTAT
The DNA here is from genome assembly GCA_032191745.1 of Picea mariana. Taxonomy (NCBI): domain Eukaryota; kingdom Viridiplantae; phylum Streptophyta; class Pinopsida; order Pinales; family Pinaceae; genus Picea; species Picea mariana. The sequence continues at coordinate 23,827 of JASDQU010686332.1, read as the reverse complement.
ATGACAAATAACTTGTCAAACAAAATCTTCTTGAAGAGGCAGTTGTACATCTTGCAGATGAAAGAAGGTACAAAAATTAATGATTAATTGAATGTCTTCAATACTCTAATTTGTCAATTAACTAATATGGAAGTAAAGTTCAAAGATGAGGACAAGGTGGTTACACTACTATTTTCGTTGCCTGAGTCTTGGGATCATCTCGTCACAACTGTGTGGTTTAACACAATAGATGCCATTGATTATGACACTATTGTGGGAGATTTGTTGTCTGAGGAGACAAGGATAACATCCAGTAAAGAAACCTCAAAAACATAAGCAATGGTGGTCAAAGGTTGATCTACAGAAGGAGGGCAAGATCAGAAAGGTATAACCATGTCTAAGTCAAAAGATAGTAAGGGTAAGGAAAAATGTTGGTTTTGTGGAAAATATGGGCATCTCAAGAAGGATTGTTGGAAAAGACAACAAGCATCCAAAGAGGACTCCACAAAAGAAGAAAATTAACCTATAGGTATGGTTAATAAAGTTTTGTCTATCTGTTGTGTCTCTCCACCTGTGTTTGCATAGAAGGTGTAGGGCGGTGATGGTTGAGTCACCGTGAAATAATAAATAAATAAATAATTGTATTTACTTTGGAGTTGTGAAAATTATTGATTGCATGTAAATGGGAATATGTCTGTAAGACCTGGATAGGCATGCGTACCCCTATTTTATCAGGTCACCTATGAAAAGTCTAGACATAGATTTAGGTATATTGAATATGTGGGGGGGGCATGTATGTTGGGTTAACCTTGACTCGATGAAAGAGTTAATGAGTTAAATATGTTTTTAGGTAAAAGAAGGTGGTTTTTCGGGTCCATGTGTTTTGGGTATCCCATGGTATTGTGTCCATGGATTACATGGTTGAGATCAACAAGTTGGCTCAGTTGGTTAGGACATTTGTTATGAAGGATATGAGAGCAGAAAAATAAATCTTGGGCATGGAAATACACAGAGAAACTAAATATGGTAGTCTTGGTTATCATAACATATGTATGTGGTGAAGATACCCAGGAAATTCAGTATGAATAATGTGAAACTAGTAAAATCCCTTTGGCTTTCCATTGTAAATTCTCTTTAGTTTTATGTCTTAATTAATGAAGAAGAAAAGGGTTATATGTCTCAAGTATTATATGTTAGTAGGAAGTTTGATGATTGTGATGGAAAAATGGTTAGCATTTCACATGCAGTTGGTGGTGTCAGTAGACACATGGAAAAACCAAGCCAAGAGCATGGAAATGGGTGCTTCAAACACATAAGCACAAGTATCACCTACAGTGGTTGCAGTGATTTGGTATGTGGTTATGATTCATGAGTTTGGAAAAGTACATCAGTTTATTAGACAGGTTACTGAAGGAGACAGAATGGTCCATACTGGAGTGAATCGTGCAGGCATGTTCATGTAACGGTATCGTTAGAGAAGTTGTGGAGCTATGATGGTGTTTGGCTTCTCTTGCAGAAAAGGTGATGGATGAATTAATTAAGGGCATGATATATCAAGTAAATTGTTTTCAAGGTGGAGATTGTTGGAAACATGCCAATGAATTTCCTCATGCAGTCACATGCACATGCATCCAGCTATGTTAATGTGCATGCATGCAAACTATTTATGAATTGCTCATGTAACTATGTGATATATTCATGATCAGTTTGTGTAAATGAGTGATAGATGTTATATATGCAAGCATACCCATAGAGGTCTTAGTACAATGTGAGTGAAAGCATGTGCAAGGAGCAGAGAGTAGAGTGTGTGAGGAGAGGATGATTGTATGCCTATGAAGGCTATTGTAATTATCCCTTGAATAATAAGAATATTGATAATCATTGCCCGTGGTATTTTCCCTCATTGGGTTTCCACATAAATCATTGTGTCAAGTGTATGATTGAGGTGCTTGGTTTAATGTGTGTTTGATATTCCTTGTTTTCTTCTCTATTATATGCTATGTTTTGCTTCCGCTACCTAACAAGGGTGAGCAGGCATGAGATATGTAAGGGGATATGTTGAGTGAGTCCTTCCTTCCACAATTTAAAATAAAATTAAGTACGGAGTGGGGGAAAGTAAGGGATAAGGGAGGTCGATTAACAGAGGAGAAAAATTTTAAGTGTGGGATGAGTATGGTGGGTTCCCATGTGTTAGCGATAATTCTTGTAAAGGGGGTGTTTTCCTAAAATATAGGCCCCTTTGCATGGAAAATGCAAAGAAGTGGGGTAAAAACCCACTTACCCTAAGTTTGGGGCGTAAACACGCATTTCGTTAGGTGGTAGGAAAATCTGGGTGACCAGAATCTACGTGCCCAGATCTACAGTCAGGGTTGGATTCTGAAGCCCCCCTCGCCATTCTACCTTTAAAGCAGAGGGGGGGTCTAGAATTAGTCGCACATCTCTCAATGGTCTGGGTTGGGAAGCCCAGATCTGCGATCGANTGGTTTCATGTGGGCCCCCCTAAGAGCCCCTTGTCACATCTTTGACTCCCTCCGCTTATCGCCTTCCACCATGTGTCTTCCACTCAGTGCCATTCTGGCCCATTTTTTTCCCATTTCCTCACTCCCACCTATCATCTCCTGCCAGGTGTTCCTCCCTGCATTCTTCCCTCGGTTGCCACTTCCACTTGTGTCATTTCCTCACTCCCCAACCTGTCACATTGCAGCCTCCTTATCACCTTCTCGTGGTACATCGCTTCATCATCTGGTGTCCCAGCCTCCGTTTCTTCACCACCTGGTGCTTCCACCTCAGCACCTCTCGTCTTACCCTCACATTGTTGATTCCATTGCCCCGTCAGACCCTCATCCATATCCGCCATATGAGTCCCCTCACAGTAGTCCAACGAAGCAACAAAGGCCAAAGAGAGACTGCCACATCCTGCAGATGCAAAGTTGACCAAACCGTGCTTGATCCTGACAAAGCAGTTATTGAGGTAGTTGATGGTGGTTGAACATCGTCTCCTTCCATAAATAGAAGGTCGGGAAAGGAAAAAGCATAGAGGCATATTGTTAGTCTATCCTGACAAGGATCACATCTGACAGAAGACTGCATGGGCAGTCTGCCCAACGTCTGCATGCGCAACCTGACAGAGAAGCTCCTCGACGTCAAGCATTGAAGTCATGATGTGATCATGCCTTCAATGCCTGAGTCGGTTCCAAGTATATGTAGGCAATTTTTCCATTTTTGTAATCTATCGATGGTAGAGATAAGCTCCCGACTGTAAAGCCTTAACAAAGCCTCTAGTTCTCTAGTTATAGAATGATATTTTGAGATTTCTTGTTTAATGGTGGCCAGCCTCTTCCTTTCCTTTTTCCTCTGAATCTTAAGATCTCGGGTATGGATGATCCAACCGGGTGTTGCTGCAACTATATGATGTATGTTTGATTGTATTAGTTCTACAACATTTGAGGTTCACTTTGAAGTTTCTCTGATCTGAGAGGATCTCATATCTGAGACTTTTCCCCTTTCTTTTACTTACTCACTATTATCACTCCAGGAAACTCTCCTAGACTGTAAGTCAGAGATGCCTGGTAACTTAATCTTTTGGTAACTGTTTTCTCAATAATAAGTGTGGGTTTAGATCAAGTCAGATGACTGAATCATTTCTCACTCAAAACATGCATGAACACATTTAGATGGACAAGGCTTTCAACCACAAATGTTCAGAGAGTTTACAAATAAAGAGATGTATGGAGAAATAATTATTATATCAACAGAATCACATATAAATCATATATGAATGGCCAATTACAATAATCACAGGAATACTTGCAAAGTTTAACTTATGAATGCAATGATAAGATGACATTTATCGAGCATAAACAAGCATAACAGCATGAATATAATATCCAAGTACAAGTATAGAATAGATAAGAAGATGAAATATGAACAAGTTATCACAAAAGAACCTTGTATTACTTAATATGAAAATGAGAAGTTTGAGTACATAACATGAAAAAAGTCTCCAAAGTCAAACCCTTAGTTCATTTTCTACCTTTAGCTTTATAGATTTACAATGTAGTTTTGGATCCTAAAAGCATGGATCAAATATGCTAAAGATAGAAAGTCAAAATTCAGTTTGCAAAAGATATGGAATGATCCCCAAAAATGAGGTCAATCCTAGATTTCATGGTCTTCGTCTCTTGTAGAGTCATGGTGCAGTGCAGAATAGCCTTCCAGGGCTGAGTGATGACTCTTCCAAGAGATACAAATTCAAATTTGTTGAGGTGAGAAAACATCATGATTTTTTGCCTTTGTCAAAGGTACCAAAAACAATTGAAACACCTCTTCTTTCCCTTATCCATCAAAAATAGATATTGGATCTGACTTGAAAATTCAACAAATGTCCATTCGAAGAGGTTTCAAACCATTCCAACTCAAAAAACTTCTATTTGTGCAAAAATTCGGTCATTCTGGCAGTGACAGGCTTTCGGTAGTTAACCTAGAAGACTCCTAAGTGAATTAACTACTGAAAGCTCTACTTTTGGTGGTTAATGAACAATCGTCCTGTTCTCCTAAACCACCGAAACTTCATCTTTGAGAAAACTTCAAAATTTGCAAAAATGATTACCTTGATTCTTTGATGAATGTTCAAGGTCTTTTGGACGATGCGGCCCTTGTTCGTGCATATCTGCGAACTTCAACTGGCTGTGTGGAAAGCTCTGGTGTATCTACCATGGTTGTATCTAAGTTGGCTAGAGTCTCCAAACCTATTTTCTCCTGTGTTAGCGATTGAGAATCTTTTAATTTGAGCCTCAGAATTATGAGCTGCCTGTACAGCATCATGTTCTCCCTTATCAACACCCTGTTCCTGTCTTTGATCTTGTCATGCTTTTCTTTGAGGGTTTGGTTTATTTTGAAAAGATCTACATTTATTTTATTCAAGTCTGTATTAGCATTTTTAATAACTCTTTCCAAGACTTCCATTTCATAGACTTGTTGCAAGAGTTTATTGATTTTCTGTGCCCTAGATGCTTTAGGCTTACTTGAAGAAGTTCCAATGATGGACTGTGTGCCTCTGGGGGAGTTGGTGAAGGTAAGTTGGAACAATTGTCTACAAATTGTCCATCCTGTACATTACCTTGTGTCTCTGCTAACTCATGTTCTAGTTCTGAATCACTATAGGGTAGGTTTAAAGAGTCACTTCCTTCTGCAGGGTCCTTGGACTGGTCACCCTCAAACTATAACTTTCTTTTGATTCTTTTATTTTTAACAGAGGATGATTCTATCGGATCTCTTGGTGGTGAGATACCCTTCCATTTTCTATGACTTCTTTTAGGAGTAATAGTCTTCTTAGTGGCAGCCTTTTTACCCTTCTCCTGTTGTTGCCAATCAGTCTGGAATTCATTCCAGAAGAGGAAATAGTTCCAATCCACCTGCCTTTTCTTCAATGACTCTTTGACAATGAGAGTAATGAGTCCTTGATGAGACAATATACTTGCCACCTTAGTGGGCTTGTCCTTGACCTGTCTAGCCATTTTCGTGAGGGCTTTGTGCAAGTAAAATGGTAAATTGATGGGAGATCTCCCTGTGAAATGATTTAAAAGTTTGAAGTGGTAGAACATGACTCTGTTGTATCTACCTTCACAGGTGATATAGACAAATATTTCCTTCAGGAGAGATTGCCATTTAGGTTCCAAATAATACATTGGTATGTCTTTTTTCCATGTAATATATTTGTGCAGAGGCTGTAGGTAGGACCTAAATTCAATGTTTGAAGGTACCGTTGATTTGAACCAACAATCATCTATTTTGGGAAGACCTGTGAACTCAGTTATGGCTGCCTCATCAACCACAAACTGCTCCTTTCCCATTGTTGTTATTCTTCCATCATACGAGCTAGCAAAAGTCTCAGATACCTGTTGATGAAAATCTGCCAGTTTTTCACAATATGTATAGACTCCAGTCTGCTTGAAGAAATCGGCCACCTCAGGGTGTGCCTCAAGGTACCAAACTCCATCCAATTCAGCCCTTAGAACTGGCCCTGCTTTCGGCATTAGTAAATGTTGATTGTACCTGTGATTAAGAAAAAAATTCATGCCAGGGAGACAAAGACTCTATGATTTAGGATGACAGAGAGTATGACTCATGGGAAAGCAAACGGGACAGGGTGACACAAAGTTCAAATCACAAAGCTCAAACACTAACTGAGTTTACGCAACAGACTGACTGAAAACATGCCAAAAATTTTAAGTTTTGGTGGGATATGCATATAAATTGAAACAGTATGGGTTTTGAACTTACCTAATGACTCGACCTGGCTTGATTGGTATGACAATTGGCTTGAGAGTGATTTGTTGGACTCTAACTATGCTCGACGATCACCATGAGAAACGGGATTATGATCTCTGGATATGCGTTTGCTTGATGAAATCACGGGCTCAATACTGTCTCAATAACTGCCGAATTTGAATTGATAATGAATGGAGATCAAATCAAAGATTAAATGGGGTCATAATGGATTGTGTACTCGTGACTAGAAATGGTGAGAGGCTATGTGACTAATCATTTCTGTTAGTTGGGAAACACGCATGAATTTTTGTATCTTCGTCGAGTCTTAATTTTGAAAAGACAAATGCAGTTGAAAGGACAACAGGATATCAATCTTCAGATAGGTATAACAAGAATGTGCATACCTTACCACCTTCATGAGCTTTCGGAGGTTATGTTTTCATCATTGCACCAATTGACAACTGGCTTATGCGAAAGCACGGGCTTTCATTTTTCCCATTGAAATCTTTCCAGTAGTTAACCGTGCTTTTGCTTTTCCCTCTTAACTACTGGGAACAAAGGATTTCGGTGGTTAATGAGCACGTTTCAGGCTCACCTAAACCACCGAAACCTAATATTCTGTCTTTCGCTTGACCAAACCAAATCAAAATTTCTTTCTGAGCTTATTTACAGAAAATAGACTCTCTAACCTACTTACAAAAATTTAGGAATAAATTTTGGACCACAACCTATCACCTCAAAAGAAAAATTTCCACCAATTTATTTGAGGAGATAACACTCACCACTATGCAAACTTTACTGGCTTAAGTTGAGTCAAGGCCTCACATGTCCTTGTTGTCCCAACCCAGTTTTCTGAGTGAGCGATATTGTTTTGATTTTACTTCCATTCGATCACCTTCTTTATAAACAAATCGTGACATAAACTGATTGGTGTTTGGCTCTGCTCCTGCTGCAATCCAGGAGTGACTTCTGACGCCAAAACCATGAATAATATATTTTTATGGGTTTTGAACCCAATCCAAGAATATTTTCAAGGGTCTTGAACCCCAAAAAAAATTAAAATCACTTCCAAAAGATTATCTTTATTCCACATGAAACAGGCATCGTTTTCTGCTTCAAACTTTAAACCTGGATATCTTGAGCATACGAACTCATATTTCTGATCCGAAAAATGCGTGATGAAGCTGAGGCTAGGGAATACACAAAGAACTTATAATAGTTCAAAAAAAACTCATCTTCTGATATCAATTTTTCTATTAATCTAAGAGCGGGAAAATAAAGATGACCAAATTTTGATCAACAACAACATGCAAGATGTCATCTCTTTCAGGGATCTATTCTTCCACTCAGCAACTTTGTTTTGTTGTGGAGTATAGGGAACCGTGTGCTGCAACTGAATCTCAGCCTCAAGACAAAGATTTTGTACCTCATGGTTGACATACTCCCCCCCATTATATGTTTGGAGGACTTTGATATTCCTTCATGATTGTGTTTCAACAAGGACTTTGAAATCCTTGAGATGTTGAAACACTTCAGATTTTTACCTAAGAAAGAAATTCCAACTGTAGTGTGAGAAATCATCAAAAAAAATGAGCACGTACCTTTCTTTATTGATTGATGGATGCAGAAAAGGGCCCATGAGATCATTGTGGATCATATCCAAATGAGAGGAGGCCTTCCGATTCTTTCCCTTGTCAATTTTTTCTTGAGGGTGTTTTCCAAGAAAACATCCCTCACAAATTCCTTTGTATAAGTGGATGTCAGGTAGACCTTCAACCATTCCCTGATTGCTAAGATATTGCATGTATCTAAAATTTAAATTCTCAAACCTTTCATTCCATATCCTACTGCTTTCATCAACATGCATAAGCAGTAATGCAGAATCTAGTTCAATAAATTCAGAAAATGTGTAGAGTCCGGATTGGTGATTTATCTCACTAGTAGCAACTTTGGAATTGATTTTCATTTCATAGATATCCACTACATTAGGTGTGAATATTACTCTATTTCCGGTGTCGTAATTTTTCATTTGATACACGGATAGAAGAATGGCGGAGAGTTTGGGAACGTGTAGCACATTCTCGAAGCTCTCGTTTGTGAGTTCAAGTCTTCCTTTATCGATGACTTTGACTAGAGAGTCATCCCCCATCAGAATAGGAGGACCTTTATATGCATCCAATGAAGAGTAGACTTCCTTTGTGGATTTCATGTGGTGTGATGCACCTAAATCTACAATCCAAGCATTAGGAGATAAGTTAATGGTAATCAAATCATGGCTAGAATTACCTTTCTTGAGGTTTTGATCTTTTGGCTTCTTCTTCTTGGCACCCTCAAGGATGAAATCTCCAAGGTTTCTTTTTTGAAGTATTTGTGCCATTTGATCCATCTTCTTCTACATGCATGCATATTCTGGATGGAATCCTCATTGGCGGTAAGTGCATTTATCCCCTTTTCTTCCCTTTCCACCTTTAGATCCGGAGGAATATTTGAAGGGTTTTGAGTACCCTTCCTTCTTTGGATTTACATGTCCCTTCCCTTTGTATTTTTTCTTTATATTTCTGATTTTGGTGACTGCTACCATCTTGCACATCAAGTTCATGCGCCTTTGAGCCTTTGATTTTTCCCATGTTAATGAGTTTGGTATGCTCTTGCATCAGAAACTCGATAAAGGCCTCAAGAGAGGAAATTTTCCAGGTATCTCCAGAGAGGAGCCTAACTGAATGAAATGTGGATAAAAACACTGAGTATTACAGACCAAGTTTGGAAAGAATGGTAAGAACCATTTGTTTCTCCTCCTTAGATTTATCAACCTCGCAAGCCTAGAGTTGCGAAAACAGATCCTTATACTTGGTAAAAAACTCTTGGAGATTGTCAAAGGTTTTTGGACCCAAAGTGAGCAATTCCACCTCAAGTATATGCCCCCTCATCTTTTAACACACGCACAATGCAGAGAAAATAAAAAAAAAAATTGTCCTCCTTACAGGAACAGATCCTTTCCCTCTACGATTCCTAATTTGGGAAGTTTGGGACTCAGCCCGACCCTCCAGTCAAGGTTCTCCAATTATATAAGTCAAACAAGACTTAGAGACCTTGATAGTCTCACCTCTTAATAAAACACAGACCCTTCTAGCTTCTGGTGTAGGTCTTATGATACCCGCAACCTTCTCCTTCGCACTTCAGCAAAGTCTCGGAGTTGGCATTAGCCCCTTTTCTCTTGGCCCCTCCTCAGATGTGACCTTGGGCTATGACCTCATGCAAACACACAATTGTGGGCACATCCAAAGGCGGTTTAAAACAAAACTATTTTTAGGCCCACAATCCTCCTCAAGCCTCCACGTGTCCTTTCTCCAAAACCGAGGTTTGGATTGCAACCCGCCCTCAAATTTTCAAAGTTCTCGTACCTCCAATCCCTGCAATGCTATGGGACCGTCGATCTCCTGATATTGATGGTACTATATGAACTGACAGTTCATATCTTCCCTTTTCAAATACACGGACCAAATCTGCCCCTCCTAAATCAACAGATGTGATCTCCTTCGTGATTCCGGACTTCGGACTTTTCAAATCTCAAACCCTGCTTTCCTCTGTACATCAATATTCTGGAGTTGGCGATCTGTGGACACTTGTCCTCCTAAATCAGCGGCATTGTTTCTACTTCAGGTGTTTGACCCTTTCAACTAGATCAAAGGTCCTATGGCCCTCTTCTCGATCAACATTCAAGATCTCCTTCAGGTCTCCGAACTTATGAGATCTCAAATCTCAAACTTCAACCTTTTTCCCAATAAATTTTATCCAAAGGCTATAATCCACTGACACGTGTCCACTTGATTTGACGATCAAGGATTACTTTGGGTCTTTACCCGGAGTCCACATATTTGTGCCACCTGTTCTCTGGATCTAACGATCGAGGATTGCTTCAGGTATTTACACGGAGTTCACAGATTTATGCCATGTCCCTTCTTAATAGGACGGCTATGAATTACTTCAGGACTTTATCCAAAGTCCACAGATTCACACCACTTCCCTTCTTAATCTAACGGCTATGAATTACTTTGGGAATTTATCCGGAGTCCACAGACTCATGCCACGTCCCTTCTGGATCAGACGGTCTAGATTAAATTTGGAAGATCCAACACTGGATATTTACTTCAGACGATTTGATGACTAAGATCTACTTCGAACGATCTGACGATTGAGATTTGCTTTGTCTCTTTGCGCTTTAGGAGTCTCAAATATCAACTGAAAACTCTCGAATAGATTTCTTGAAGTTGCTAATATGTTGATACATATCTTTTGGTGATCAACGGTCAGGATCCTACTTCAGGTGATCTGGCGATTGATATATACTTTGGCTCTCCCGACTTCAGGAGTCTCCAATATCAACTGAAAACTCTCGCACAAATTTCCCTGGAGTCCACAATCTGTTGCCATGTGTCACTCTAGATCTGGCGGTCCAAATTCACCTCCTTGTGACGGACGGCCTCAAATTACTTCGGGACTTCGAAACTTTGGTAATTTCCCTTCTCTTGCATGTGCCAAGTGATAAGGTTCATGTACCTTTCTTAGATCATATGGTTGTCTATCCTTGGCGTTTTGATTCAACAGCCATTGTTGCTCGTCCTCCTAAGCTTCTGACTTACTCCGACTTAGAATATTTTCTAAGTGCTCGAAGGATTTGACTATTACTCCTCCTAGAGGCCCGTCTCATGGATTTCGTCTGCACTCCTAAAAAACACTATCCCTTCTGAGCTTGATCTCCTTGAATATTTCGTCATCCCCCACGCTCCTTTTGTTTCAGGGATCGTGTCAAACTCAGATCGAAGGTCAACGATGATCAACGGTTCACAGAAATTGTGGGGCCCCAATATGCGTACTCTTTACCAGAGATTTTGACCTCCGCAATATGGAAAGTGATGACTTGATTCTAGTCTAACCGAGATCATTGATCTTCCAGCCCATCGAGATCAATGGCAAGGGTGAATTGCGGGCCATGAACTAGCACGTCCACTATTTTCACCTTCATTCTCCGCAGTGATTCCCCACCCTCGATATCCATTCATAGATCGACAATTCATAGCAATTGCGGGGTTCAACTTGACTATTGTGCAATTTATATCAGAGCCTCAAGCTCCAAGGTTCCTAGACCTAGGTCACATGGACCTTCATATAACTCTTGGCTATAATCCCTGCTCTTAGTCAGGTTTTTTGGTTAAGGGAATAGGCGCAAGTTCAAAGTCTCCTAGACTACCGGTCTGAAGGGAACACCTTCCCAACTCGCAGAGCTTTAAGCTCTAAATCAAGGCAAAGTAACTTGTGAGGTTACCAAAATGGTAGCTATGCCCAGAGGCTTGCTCCGACTCTGTAATGGTGATGTAAATTCCGGGGGAAAGCACCTTCAAGTGATTAAACTAGGACGTATGGAAATTAAAGCAGAAATATAGGTTCTAAAGGGAACGAACGCATACTCACAACTTAATCATTTAATACAGAGAAATAACCCTTTATAGACATGTAAATACTTTCATGCATCCATTATTTGCAATTTAAATCATAAGGCAAGAAAACACTTATCAGAACCATAGAGTGTGATGTGACTGCTGAAAGGGGTGCTCGTTTCCACCCAACCATAGGCTTAGTCACTCCCAATGGATTTATCACTGGCCACCCCTGAGCTTAAGCCACGATGATTTGAGATTCAATATCTCACTTCCATCTCAATGGAAGTTAGGGACGAAGGTTACTCTCCTTCTCCCAATACAGAAAAATATAAGGACAAAGGTTATTGTCCTTCTCCTGGCTCGATCTCTATTTTTTGTGATCAAAACTCATTGTTCCTCTTTCAGTCCTTCCTTGGACCCAAGATTTTCCGCTCTCGTCTCTGCATTTTTCCGCAGGTCTTCCTCTACCCACCACACTTTCTTCTTTTCCTTCCTCAGCAAGATTGTGTGTGTCTCGAATTCCCAGTCTGTGGTCAAGTCTAGAAGCCTTGCGGATGGGTGGTCTGCCCCATCCCCTCATTAACTCTTGAGGAGGTCTTCCCACCTATTATCATGACTGTAATTCATTCCTGGGTCAGAGGGTTGTTCTGATCTGAGCAATTAATTCCAGCATGGTACTGGTTCGGTGGAGGTTAACGCAACCATTCTGGGTCCCCTCCACCACCTTTCATAGCATTCATGGTTTTCTCTTAGCACATCCCCTCTTTTAGCAGTCATGCAGCATGTAACCATTTTCTATTAAAATAACTGAATTTACATTCATCGACATTTTGTACAAAGGTCCATCAAATCAAACATTCACACTTTTAGGTTTTCCATAGTTCCTTGGCCAATATAGTTATATTTGTAGACTGGGGAAAACAGGGTGTTATAATTCCATCCCCCTTAAAGGAACATCATCCTCAATGTTCTACCAGTCAACATGACATGTTTGTACAGGAGTAAACAAAATTGGATATGCATGTTTCATGGCATCCTCCATTTCCCATGTAGCCTCATCTGGGCCAAAGTGTTTCCACTGCACCTTGACCTGTGCAATGGTTCGGCTCCTGAGTGAGGTTTCCTTCCTATCTAATATGCATTGGGGTTCTGGCAGGAACTATCCCTCCAGCTCCACCTGGATCACAGACTAGACAATTATATGATTAGAATCATGTACATATTTCTTCAATAATGAAACATGAAAAACATTATGTGCCTTTACAGTGGGAGGGAATGCTATCCTATAAGCTACAGGCCCCACTCTATCTAAGACTTCAAAGGGTCCACAATACCGAGGTGCCAATTTGGCACAGGCTCCCATTCTCAGGGAACTCTTCCTGGTTCTAACTCTAAGATAGACATAGTCTCCGGCCTTGAACTCTTTGGGAGCCCTCCTTCTATCAGCGTAACTTTTTTGTCTATCATGAAAAATCTTTAGATTTTGTCTTCTCTGAACCACTTTTTGTTCCATTTCTTTCATCATGTCGAGTCCGATTGTAATTCTATCCACTGGGTTACTCCAGCTGATTGGAATCTTGCACTTCCTACCATAGAGGGCTTCAAAAGGGCTCATCTTCAAGGATAAGCCGTTGTTGTAGGAAAACTCTACCAATGGTAGGTAGTCTTCCCACTTCTTAGGTTGATGAATTACATGCATCCTTAGCATGTATTATACTATTTGGTTCACTCTTCCTGTCTTTCCATCAGTTTGAGGGTGATAAGTTGTGTTGAACAACAATTTTGTCTCAAAACCAGCCATTGGGGATTTCCAAAAGCTTGAAGTGAATTTGGTATCTCGGTCAGATACAATTTCCTTGGGCATGCCATGTAGTCTAAATATCTCCTTCATGAACATGTTGGAAATATATATGGCCTTGAAAGTTGATTTGAAAGGAACGAAATGAGCAGAATTACTCAGTTTGTCCACCACAACCATGATGGCATCATTTTTCTTGGTCAACTTTGGTAATCCGGTGATGAAGTCCATGGAGATGGTTTCCCATTTCCATTCTGGGATCGATAGGGGCTGTAACAATATTTTTGGATTTCGGTGTTCTGCCTTAACTTGTTGGAATTCTAGGCACTTAGCTAAATAGTTAGCTATGTATTTCTTCAATCGAGGCCAATAGAATTGTTTCCTAGTTGTCATGATCATTTTTTGATATCCTGGGTGACTGATATATGGTCTCTTATGTAGTTCATCCATTATGAACCTCTTCAAGTCGTCACAGTTTGGAACATACAATATATTTCTGTAAGTCAGCAGGCCTTCTTCGATCATCTGGTAGCCTTCATATTTTATCCCTGTAGGCTCTTTTCTTAGGTATGAGGTCACAGTCTTGAAGAATGCATCTATTTCTTATGCATTTTTTAAGCCCTAAATAGTGTCTCATTACCCCATAATTGGGACATATTACATTAGTAATGTTATTTTATTTATGTCATCTTTATTTCATTAGTTGTAATTATACTTCCTAGTCTCCTTTATATACCAAGGAGACATTTTCATTTGGAATCATCTTGGAATTGTAAATTTATGTGGGAATAAGGAGGTTTCCCCCTCGAAGAGGCTTATTATCTGAATTTATCTCTTTTTCAAGGCGTTGAGTACTTATTCTGAGGTTTTTCTATGCTATATTGATATTTGGTTCTTAACATATGGTATCAGAGCTCAAGGTCTTGGGGTTTCGCTACTATATCTGAGACACCTTGTCACTTTCACTATAACTATTTTTCTACAATGTTTCAGAAGGAATGGCTTGGAGGATATTTATTAGATAGATCAAGGTACGTTGGGTTAAAATTTCAACTCCTGAGGCCTTATACTTTCGTAGATACATCCTGTGAAAGATAGGGTTCTGGAATCATCATGAACTGAGTCATTGTGGAATTTTCACTATAAACGTTTTTATGAAATGTTAAGACCCTGAAATCTAGAGGATATTTACAAAAATTAGTAAGGTATATTTGGTAAGAAGTTCAAAGTCTGGGTCATCGTACATTTTAGATACACATTGTGGAAGATAGGGTATCTGACTAGTCTCAAGAAGGTGTTCCAGGTAAAACAATCATAAATTCTTCCTAGAGTATCCAAATTGAGTGAGACTAGTTGCATTAGATAATTGATAGTCTGTAGTATTTCTGGTACAAGTTTCAGAATTTTATGTCAATTATTTTGTGTGGGGCACGCTATACAAGTCATATCTCCTGGAAAGGCCAAAAATCAGCAAGTTGTGGGGAAGTTACTATAAATTCCATTTGGCACATCCAATTTTGATCAGACCTGTGGAATTACAGAGAATAAATATCAGAGAGCTACAAAAAATAAAGTTCCATACCCAGAATGGACGAAACTTTGTAGATATAGCAAAAGAAAGATTGTCTAACAGAACCACCTCAAAATCAAGGTTCAAAAGTGATACCTGGCCAATATGCCACCGAAAAGGGGAACTTCTACACCAAATAAGCCTCCAGAAAATCCTACATGGACTCTTGATGAAGGTGAAGAAATGCGTAGGGACATAAATGATTTACAAAAGAAGATAGTAACAAAAGATGAACTACATGAGATGATGGATTCAACGGAAGCTAAGTTTGAGGAAAAAAATACTAAGATGGGTGGTTTAAAAGGGGAGATCATGTAAGGATTGAAAAACTTCCTAATAGAGAGGACACCTGAAAGTGAAAATGTATCCCATGAAATTCATGATGGGGACACAAGGAAGGTGAATCTAGAATGGAGAAACTCCAACTTTGGTTTGAAGACCAACCACGTTCCTAAGATCGATATGAGGAAGTTTGATGGCAAGGACTCAATCACATGGATACTTCAGATGGAGAAATTATTTGATCTACATAATGTGCCACATACAAAAAAGGTATGAATTGCTTCTTTATATTTAGAACCCAATCAATTTGTATGGTATTGATGGATTTATTCTCTCAAATCACTTGTCACTTGGACAATTTTCATGGAAGAAATGATAACACACTATGAGGGTACAATGAGCAATACCTTCTTTAGCCAATTGATAAATCTCAAGCAAAAGGGTTCAGTTACAGAGCACATTGAGAACTTCCAAAGATTGAATATAAAGGTAATAGATATTCTAGATGAGCACTTGATTGATGTATTCATAGGAACTTTA
>JASDQU010686331.1:0-27107 GCA_032191745.1 Picea mariana | reverse complement strand
ACCCGCTACTTCATTAAAATAAACTTTACAGGACCTTGCTTCATGTGTATAAATATGCAAGATAAAATTATGTGTTAAGTTCATGCATCTTCTTGTAAATGTTTATGTGTGAGGAATTGTTCCTTTAGATGGTTAAATATGTACTTTAAACAAATACACAGCAACACAACTTGCATCAAATAAACCATCAAACTCACAACAATCACAACATAATAAAGGAGTTCACCCCCCTCTGGGCTACATCTCCTTGAGCCTCCATCAATGGACTTGGCTCTCTGGGATTAATTAGTCAAAAATTATTTTACAAGCTTCTGCTCAACTCCAATGGAAAAACAGACTGTACCATTGAGATCAGAACACATAAAAACCCCAAAAATGACTAATAGAACTCTGAAAACGGATCATGGCTCATCCGGGCATGACCTCTTCTACATGTGGCCATAAGCTTCCCTAAGATTATCTTTGGAAAAACACCTGTAAAAGTCCTCAACAGCCTCTGAAACCTATCCCAATGTGTTCAAAGCATATCAATTAGCCAAAAATGATTATTCAATCACAGAAAACAAACATAGGCTCACCAAACCATGTCCTCCATCAATGAGGGCTTCAAACTCCCTGGAGCTTGCTGAAACTTCAATGGTGAAAAACTTGTAGAAGAAGTCTTCAAATGGCCTTGAAAACAGCACCAATGGATCCAGCACATCCAAAAACCCCTAGCTGGGCTTTTACGGCACCTCAAACGACCAAAAGATGAAGAAGTTAGGCCTCCTCCATTTTCCTCCTTCAAGCTTTCTGAAACTGGTTCGTCAAAACGCACCTCTGTGTGCATGAACCAAGAACACGCTCCAAAATGCGCGTTAAAACCTAGCACTGAGCAGTTTCGAAAAATGGTCCAAACTGTAGGACGGTTAGGGCGCCTCCAACCCCTAACCGCCTAGCTCTCGAGCATATGCGGTCCATGTGACCACGCATTAGGGCTAAAAGGCTAACCGTTTTAACGGGCCAATGATAAAGCGCCAAATGGCGGGTGCATGGGCTATCTGTTGTAACCACATTAAATCAATTCCCTCGCGCATATACAAAGGTTATATGGTTTATACAACGGTCACGGGCTATGGTTCAAACCCTCGTGCCAACCGTTAACCGCACGCATATGGTCACATAATATTACAAACAATCATAGGTTAAGTTTGAAAACCCGCGCGCACATTCATATTAACACATTACAATAATCCATGGCTATATGGTTTTACTCCACGTGCACATTTTACAACTTGGTCATATATAAATCCACACGACCATGGGTCGGGGCTAAGCCCCGGCCCGACCCCCCGCCATACATTACAAATTGCGAATTTAAATATAATGTAAAACACATAGCTTACAAGTAACACCATGCGGTGCATTGGCAAGGTGGAGGTTGCGAAAAATTTGGCATAGGGGGAGGTCATCGGTTCGAATCCGGTTGATTACAAAACTTTTAATCAAACCAAAAACCAATAGCCAATAAAAGGGTGCCACATGGTAGCCCATGATTGGGCCACGTGGCACCTCACCATTCGCCAAAATCATGCCACGTGTCGCAATATAACTCGCCCAACTGTCAACCAATCACAAACCTCCACATCAGCAGGTACCATGTCATTCGAGCCACGTCATCGTATGGTCGCCACGTCAAATGAGGACGTCATCCGTGCCATGTGTCACCCTTCCAGTGGTGACACGTGTCACCTCTGAATTGGTCCAACCGTACACCAAAAAGTCCAAATCTGCCTGACACGTGTCATCACCTGGAGCCACCACGTGTTCTGTACAGACCTACCACGTGTCCTGTACGGACAGGTACAGTCAACATTAAATTTTTTGTCTGTTTGGCTCGGCGAACAAATCGCGATATCTTCGCCATACAGACTTCATTTGAGAAAGTAAATATATCGCCGGAATCAGGAAGACGAGACAGACGCAATGGTACAGTTTTTGTCGCATTCTGAACACTTTGAAATTTGAGCTAAAATTTGACCCCTGGTCCAGATTTTGATCATGGAGAAAGGAGCTTACGAGTTGGTGGACTATGATGGTATCCCTTTGAGTGAACCCAGAAATGGGTTGTACTTAAATAAGTACTATGCTTAATATCACCTGTGCATGAGTGCTTGTATTTTATTGTATCATACTTTTTGTGTGTTACTTTAGTATGCTTTTTCATTATTTGGTCTCTGCCCTCGACCACTTATCTTGCATTGTGCTTGGTTTCTAGATGTCGGAGTCTTCGCTACCCCACACTGGCTTCGCCGATGGCGCTAGTTGTAGTACTCAAAACCTTTCTTCTGCTGCATGGGAAATTTATGCACCTACAAATGAACTTATCAGTCTACGAGGTGTGTGCCTCGGTCATGCGACTAATAATATCGCAGAATATAGCACGGTCATCGAATTTTTGATTGATGCTATTTCTCTTGATATCCGCCACCTGGTTATACAACTCGATTCGCAGCTAGTGGTACTACAGTTAAGTAATGTCTATGCTATCTAAATTCCTACTTTATTACGGGTATATTTACGAATTTCCCTCTTGGAACGTTATTTTGATTATATCGAATATCAGCACATTCCTAGATATCTAAATACATGACTGATGCTTTAGCTAATTATGTGTTAGACATACATTTGGGACATTTATGAACCAATCACACATCACATGTATTATACAACACAAAATAAGACGGTAGAAGCCGTATGTATGTATATAACGATCAAAAGTTTTTACAAAAAGTTTATGTCCAAAGACCAAAATCTCAAAATATGAATCCCATAGCTTCCACAAAATAGCATCACGGATGATGCTCACGATAACATACAACTTCTCGGGCTACCCTACGGAGCATTCGACTGAGAGACTTGGACACACCCACAGTATGGCTCTGATAACGTCTCGGGATCTCCCCAATAGCGATGTCTGGGACATCTACAGTCAACCCCTCTAAGTTCTGTTCCACTGCCTCGTAGTCCTCGACATCCCATATTGCCACTAGAGCTACTTCTCCTCAACTCTAAATGGGAGACGTTCTTGGAGGTCGATATGGCCCCACATCTGTGTCATCAAAAGAAATTTTTTTATTAGTCCTTGGATAAACATAAAAACATTTTATATAATAAAATTTTCTAAAGCATTAAAAAATAACAAAATGTGTACTTCTCACCCAAGTCACCCCACTGAAGGCAGGACCAAATCCGGATCTCCTTAGAAATCTAAACCGGCATATGCATAGTCATCAATCATCAGCATCTGGGGCCTCAACCAATCAAAAATTGAATCATTATACTTGATTGTAGGCCCTGCTACGTGTCGAGCCATGAGGTTACACCACCTCAGCATTCTCAGATTCTGTGGGGCCGGTAAACCGCAATCTACCTGTAGTCGCAGCAGTGGGACCCTCTCGAGGAAGAATGACACCAAAAGTGACCCGTACCTGAACTGCTTCAGGTCACCCCTTTTTCACTTTGTCAGTTGCCTTTTCATGCTTCATAGAACCGCATCTGACCAGTTAAAAACCCAAGGCTCTGTACACTCTATTGCGTATTGGAAATAGCTCTGGAGATCCATGTGTGGAGCCACGCTCCCAACCACGTGTGCAATGGTAAAAAAGATAGTATGTAGGGTCAAATCTTAGACCCCCCAAATGGCAACCTTACCCTTGCTTCTCTCCACCTCAGGAACACAATATCGGCGAACATACTCGCTCATAGGAAGTTCGCTGCCTCTACCTCCGGTCAGAGTAGCATAGTATCCACATCATGACAACCCCGTCAGAAAATAGATATCATCGATATCTAGTGTTAGTGTGTGGACCCCTACATGAAATAACTATTGATCCACATCCCACATGTGGACCAGGTACTCTAACAATCTGAGTTGGGCTCTCATACCCGGGATCCTTAAAAAATTTAAGATCCCACAGTCCCGGAGAGCATCGACTGTACCTGGATCATTCCTGGCAATGGCATCATCCTCCTCGTGTTCTCTTTCCCTCCATTCCAACATCATGATGGTCAACACCTGCAATGGATCCATGAGAAGGAAGTCATCAACTTGTTTTAACCTCTTGCATAATTTTTTATTGGGTGAAAATTTGCATAAAAATCTATCTTTCGACCCTCGCAGATGAAGCTTACATACAGTGCGAGATTCTCACAAGTGCTTTGAAGATCAACTGCGAGAATCCTAGGTTCTTGCAAGCCCCGAATGGTTCACCTGCGAGAATGCCTTAGCGCATTCACCGGCCCTAAAATGGACTCAAAACTCTAAAATTGCCAATAAAAATCAATTTTAATCCGTGAAAAAGTTGGAAAATCAAGAGATTACCTCGTTGGCTAAAATCGTTTGTCAAATGATTACTTGTACCTCCCACAATCGAGCAAAGAAATTTGGGGAAAAATGAGGTATGTTGGACAAGTTTTTGGCAAAGTAGCAATGAAATGGTAAAAAAGGCCTTTTCACCCATATTTATTCACTTTTTACTATTTCTTGTTGATTTTTTATATTATTTTTGTTGCTTTGCTTAAAAAACCTAATAGCCTTGTGAGTATGGTTTTTCGCAGATAGAGTGACTTCGAAGTCCAAACGACGATGTACGAGTATTTTTTCTTTTTTTGTCACATGTACGACTACTTTTTTATGGTTTTTGTAGGAAAAACCTCAAGCTCAGTCTTCATTCGTTCTCGCGCTCGAAAATACATGAGAACACAACCGAGAATATTTTTTATTGTCTTTTCGTACTCGTTATAGTAACACGAAAACGATGAACGTAAGGGAGTATCCTTTAATCTCTTTTCACGCTCCATAAAAATGAAAAGATTACCGAGCGATCTTGTTCTTTTCACGCTCGTTAAAGTATTAGAAGAAAATGTTCGACGGGCGATAGTTTATCACTTTTTTGGTCTCGTCGAACTCATTTATGAAAAAGGAACTGAGAGAGTTCTCTTTAAGTGTTTTTCGGACTCTCAAAAGATGAAAAAACCTTGATTTTTCTATCCTTGGACTCGTTAAACAAACATCGAAAGACCCATAATGGGACTGAACCACTCCTTCCTAGGGTTCATTAAATGTACTTCGAGGGATTCGTCCGAAGGATGAGCTTACATTGATAAGAATATGTTATCCTCCTCAAGCTTGTGTAAAAATAAAGAGGTACTTGCCAGAAGTGGTAGGGGAAATTTTGGGAAAGGGATGTGTTTTCATATTCGTATTAATGGCAGTAAGCATCGCTCTTGAACATGACATCCCCTATTCATCATTTGAATCTGAGTTGGGAAATCCATTTGTCTCTAGTCCGACTTGCTACAAGGTCATATCTTGGGTCATCTTTGAGTCAATGTTGCTAAGTCCTTTGTTGTGTCATTTATATGTTCAAGAGAAGTTCAAACGATCCCTCCATTGAGTCGGCCATCTGCAGTTGTCCATTCTTACTATGTCGGCCTTCTCTGTGTTCGTTTCAACTCATATTCATACTTTGATTCACCCTCAAAATTTGTTACTTATTTCATGTCATTGATGGGAGATACATCAAGGCCCTCCTTTGATGAGTCTTTTCCCATCAACTCCAACTCATTATCCGGGAATAAGACTTAGAAATCATTCAGTACCTTGGAACCTACATGCCTTAATGGCAGGTCTCTTCGCTTTCGACAGGGGTTTCACATCATTGTTACCTGATCTAGAGATTCCACCAAGTGTTCGACTTCATCTCATTCATTCACATTCATTCAGATTGTACTTCGGTACCTTGGGAGTCATTGACATCAATGGTGATTTCCCTCACACTTGTTAACAGTTTTCATCAATGATCGGTAATCGAGTGGTTTCTACCATGTTCGAATTCAACACATGTAATCACATGGCTAGATTTGTACTTTCAGGTGACGGGATTGAAGACCGTGGGTCTCATCTTTTTTATTCAGGCTACAATGGAGTATGTATGATTTGTATCGACACATAGATCCACTTTGTATGTCATGTGGCTATGTCTTAACTTGAGTCTTCTAACATAGATCCACAGTGTATTCCTGGTGGCTATGTAGCATTTTGACGACATGGATCCACGGTGTATGATTGGTGGCCATGGCCTACGTTTACGATTTCATTTATTTGTGATCTAAGCATGGGAATGTCTACCTCAGAACTGGTATTATATTTTGCAGATGCTTGGTTGTTTACAAGTTTCTGATTAGGTGTGCTCCTTGTTTCTGACACACACACGCATTTTACAAAGTATTTCAGTTGTCACGAGTTCCAGCCTCATACTTTGGGGGGCATTCTGTTACACATTATTTTGGTCACTCTAGTGATGTCTCTACAAGTTATGTTTCCAGGCTCTCATGAAGACCTTTTTCCTAATAAAAGTGACTGTTGTCTTCTTCTAAAAAGCATATTTTTTAGATGATTTCACAGGCTGCCTATGTTATAGGGTGTGAAAATCCTTCATTCTCGCAGGCAACCCTATACTTCGAGTGCGAACTGTTCACAATCTGCTCTATAGGTAAGGTGTGAACCTGTTTCAAAGCTTGGAAAAGAGAAGAGGTTATGAAGGTTCTAGAAGAGAATATTCTAGAAAATGAGTTGGCATTTGCATGGTTGGCATCCTACTGACTTATCAGATTTAGTGGGATCATCCTCATCCCTTTAACCATCTCTCCTTCTCCTATATAATGAAAGGTTTCTCAAGGAAGAGGTTAAGCAAGATAGAGTGGAGAATTGATGAAATAATTGTGTGAAGAACCTTGTTTGGATTGAAGCTTGAAGACTCTATTTGTCTATCAAGTTGTACTGGATCTTCTTCATGCAAGTGTAGAGAAAGTGTGTGTGTTGGAACCAAGGATCACTGAAAGGAATCTTGTGAAATCAAGGCGATCTGGTTGTATCTTCTACTTTCATTTAATATAATACAGAGGCATGTCCATTTCCCATAAAATCACTCTTATTTTATTGCATAAATCCTTGATCATATGCATAGGTTGACATTGAATATACTTTTCTATCTTCATTTTGGTTGGTTTGTGTTGTCTTGGACCTGATTTCACAAGAGCATCGGAGTGAAGTAGGAACAACAGAGACCTAAGGAAGTGATATAGAGGTATGTCACTCATTCCTTGTCGGTAGTAGATTCAATGACTGCAACTTAGAGAAAGAGTCATGTCATGTCTTGTTTTGTTCTAGATCCAGGTGGATTTAGGGAGATCAATTAGTGTCTGCACCTACCGATTTATCCAATAACAGTGTGCAGAAAGCCATATATTTTCTTTTATGGACGGATTTTCAGAATATAACCAAATCCAAATCAAACCTGAGGACCAACACAAGACGGAATTTATATGTCCTTGGGGTACTTTTGCATACCAGAAAATGCCTTTCGGCCTTAAAAATGCCAGAGCAACCTTCCAACGTGCCATGCCTTTTTATTTTCATGATCTCAAGCACATAGTCGAATCCTACCTTGTTGATCTTGCTACTCACTCTTGCAAGAGAGTGGATCATGTTATACACCTTCGGCTAGTTTTTGAAAGATGTCGTTACTATAGAATCCAGTTAAACCCTCATAAATGCATCTTTTGCGTTAAGTATGGTCGTCTCTTAGGATTTTTAGTTTCTGAGACTGGAATCATGGTAGATCCTCTTAAGTTTGAGGCAATACTTCATTTGCCTCCCCCGTGCACAATTAAACAACTTCAAGGTTTACAGGGGAAAGCTAATTTTCTACGTTGTTTCATAGTGAACTATGTCAATATCAATAAGGGTTTCATGAAACTCTTGAAGAAATACACTCCTTTTATCAGGGATGAGCAAGCCCAGGAGTCTTTTGACGCTTTGAAGAAAGCCTTGGTATTGGCCCCTCTACTGAAATCCCCTGATTACAGTAGAGATTACTTGTTGTATATTGTCGCATCTGCTGAGACAATTGGTATGGTTCTAGTTCAGGAGGATGATGAGCTCCATGAACATTTCATCTACTATCTTAGTCGAACTATAGTCAGCCCTGAGTTTAATTACTCTCATGTTGAAAAGCTAGCTTTGGTTATCATTCATGCAGTCCAACGTTTATGTCACTATATATTGCTTTGCAAAACTATTGTGATTGTTGATGTTAATCCGTTTCAATACGTCCTCACCAGGCATATCATAGGTGGGAAATATAATAAATGGATTGTCATCCTACAAGAATTTGATCTCGACTTTGCTTCAACCAAGTCCAAGAAATCACTAGTTTTTGCGGAGTTAATATCCGATTTTCCACGATTAGACGAGGATGTTATCCATGTCGATTCATTTGTAGATGAACACATTTTCCTTCTCTCATCGTCCGACCCCTGGTATGGAGACATTGTTTTATATCTTCAAACCTTGAAGTTCGCTCTGCATCTCTCACGAGATGATCGATGACATGCTAGATATCAAGCCAAAAAGTATACCATCATCGATGACACTTTATATCACTAAGGAATAGATAATATATTGCGTTGTTTCTTAATTCACTCCTAAATGATTTCCACAAAGGGGCTTGTGGTGGTCACCTATCTGGGCTTGCGACAGCCCAAAAAATCCTGTGAGCCGGTTATTTCTGGCCCACTATCTTTAAATATTATATTGAAGCGGTTAAGAAGTGTCACCCCTACCAGGTGTTCACTCATAAAATGCACTCGCATCCATCCCCTCTTCACCCAGTCATTATCATCGGTCCCTTCACCAAATGGGGGGTAGATTTCGTCGATTGCAACCCAACTTTGGCTGGCAGGCACCAACATATTATCGTGGTCGTCAACTACTTCACTAAGTGGGTCGAGGCCATGCCTACTGTAAAATATGATGGGAAGACTGCAGCCTTCTTCGTTTTCAACCAAATTATCGCTCGGTTCGGTATCCCGAGTGATATTGTCACTGATCATGGCATTCACTTTCAGAATGAAATGATGGTAGAACTAGCATCTAAGCTGGGGCTTAGACATGGTCATTCATCCCCTTACTACCCCTAGGAAAATGGACAAGTAGAGGTCGTCAAAAAGTATCTCAATACCATTTTGAAAAAAACTATCAGTCGAAGTAACTCCAATTGGCACATCATGCTATATCCTGTGCTTTGGGCATACCGAACCTTAGTTAAGACTGCCACCAGTTTTTCCCATTTTTAGTTAGTGCATGGTGTGGAGTCAATCCTTCCCATTGAATGCGAAATCCCTTCTCTCAAGTTGGAAGTCGAGCTCCTACCTGACACTTAGGATTTAGAGTGATGCCTTGTGCACCTAGAGAGTCTTTACGAGCAGCTTCAGGATGCCTTTACGACTATCGAGGAAAACATGAAACGTGTTAAGGTTCAATACGACAAGTCTATCTGTCCACGGTTGTATGTTGAGGGTGACTTGGTCCTCTTGTATGATCAAGCCAAAGAACCGCTAGGGGTAGGCAAGTTTACACCCATGTGGCACGATCCTTACATTGTGCGATAGGTCCTAGAAAAAAGGATCCTATGAGTTGGAATATTATGAAGGGAATAAGTTGACCGAGCCTAGAAATGGGCTCTACTTGAAAAGGTACTAGGCTTGAGCCCTAGGCTTGGGTGGAACTCTTTGTATACTAATGTAAATTTAGTGTATATACATCTCTTTTTTCCTTTTCTTTTATCTTTAGCTTACTTATTGCATTTTCTCTTTGTTGGCAGATGTCAACGGAGTCTTTGGTCTACCTAGGTTTCGCAGACGAAGCCAGTCATCATACACGAAACTTGGCTTCCGACGCTTGGGTGATTTACTCACCCAAGGGTCTACTGGTATCATCAAGTGGCACATGCCTAGGGCCATCCATGAATAACATGGTCGAATATAGCGCCATTATAGTTTTTTTGCGTGATGATATCTCACATGGTATTCGCTCTTTAGATGTTCGCCTGGATTCCCAGTTAGTAGTATGTCAGTTGAATGTTCGTTACCGTGTGCATGATCCTACTTTACTCTGTCGATTCCTACGGGTACATATTTTAAAACGACAATTTGATTTTATTACATATTATCACATCCCTGGGATTTCTAATCATGTATCCGATGCCTACACTAACTATGTTTTAGATTGGAATTTGTCACATTAATAAATCAAAGAAAACCATTAATTCAATGTACACATTGTAAGATATAAGTAAAGCCGAATATCCCTTTTATATATTTCAAAAACATGGTCTTTATATTACAAAAATTGGGGCTAAAACCCTCAAAATACATATACAGCCGATATACATATCCCAATACATCAATGCCTGTGGCACCGGATGTGCATCATGATAGAAAACCATGGAATTTGGGAGATGCCGGAAGAGTCATACCCATGCTCTAGGTACACCAACTACCTTTCGTTGCATGGCTTCAGGTATATCCTCTACCTGAACCATAGGAATCCTCTATGTTAAACGAGACAGGTTACCATGCACGTTCTGTAGGACCCTCTCCGCTTCTCCTCCCACCGCCTCATCTCCCTGGTTCCTTCATCTATGTCAAAGGAATCCCTCTGGCCATATTAGACCCACGTCTGTGATTACACATGCATCTAGTTAATATTCAAACACCCTTCAAAAATGTTTGTGTTCCTTAAATAGAAAATACAAAAAAAAATGAAATATGTAAAAACGTTTTACCTATGGTGCCATAGGCGGCTGCTGGTGGAAGTGACATATCTGGGTCTCCTCTGAAATCGATCCCCTCATAGGGATAGTCATCCAGAGCAATGATTTTTCTGTGCCACTAGAAGAAAAAATCATCGTTGTAGGGTGTCGACACCCTACCTCCCCCCTGTCGTTTCATGACTTCGATCCACCGCACCATAGCTATATCATGTGGTCCCCTAGGAAGGATCTCCACTCTAGGTCCCAGACCTGGAACCCACTCAAAAAATAAGCTGCAAAGAATAGAGGCAAACCCGAAGTTTCGCTTACTCCCCTATTTGCACTCTATCAACTGACCTTTCATATTGGTCAGCAATGAGGTACACCAATCATAGACAGTGGGTCTCGCACACTCCACTACATAAAACATAAGTAGTCTCATTGCTTGATGCAACGAGGCCGAACCTATGATCCTAGTAAGCATGAGCACAAGGATCTTCAAACTGAGGTTGCGGATTGCCCGGATGGGGACTTGACTTCCCACCATGGGAGTCCCTGCTACACATTGGGCTTCGATATACTCCTCAAACTTCATCCCACTCCCTGCTCAACGTGACTTGAGGTCTACAACCTCTCCTCGACATGATAGACCAGTAAAGAAGTAGATGTCATCTACTTCGATCCTTAATGGTTTTCCATCAAGGATAAAGCTCTCGCTATCAGGATCCCAATAACCCACCAACATTTCCAACAACCTCACTTGGGCCCTCATTCCTTTGAGAGCCCAAAACTTGTACAAACCACATATTTTTAAAGCCACTTGAGCCACCAGATCCCGATCCACAGCTGCATCTACTTCCTCATGCTCTCACTCTCTCCATTCCAAGACCATCCTGCAAAAAAAAAATCAATTCTTGAGTTAAGAAACTTTTTTTTTCCAATTACATACATATACGCGGCTTACTTTCCCACAACCACATGTAGGGATCAATACACACTCCCTATGGTTAACACAGGGGCGTATACCTAGTCGTACACGTGACCTACACAAGGAAACCCATGTATACCTAAAATCCTGATTTACGCACTCAAAAACTAAAAACTGGAAACCTAATTCAAAAATGTAATCCACTGAATTTGAAGAGGATGAGATGAAGAGTTACTTGATCCAGACGGTTCATGATTTTGTTGCCCGATGCTCCTGCAATCGTCGTTTGAATCCTGGAGGTATTTTTGGTCCAAATTGCACTATTTGGGTAAAAATCAAAATGATATAGTTATTTTTTATCTTATTACTACTTGTAAATTATTTTTATCCACTTTATATAGTTTCATGATATTTTTTAACCTAATGGACTAATTCAAGAATGGTTTTAAGCTGGTTTTGTAGTTTTGACTCAGTTTTCTTGCGGATTTCAACGTCATGGTTGGTCGTTCATCTCCTCAGGTAGGTATTTTCATAACCTAGCATATAGGATAGGTATTTATTCCATCGTGCATTTCACATTATCCTTCGACAACCGCTTTTTACGCCTTAGGTACGGACCCATTTATTTTGATGCATGACTCTCCATCTACTATAAGTAGCATCATTAATAAATGGTAGAGACTTATCAAACATGGGTACCCTAGTT
The DNA here is from genome assembly GCA_032191745.1 of Picea mariana. NCBI lineage: Eukaryota > Viridiplantae > Streptophyta > Pinopsida > Pinales > Pinaceae > Picea > Picea mariana. Next base: position 14,836 of record JASDQU010686331.1, on the reverse strand, counting down.
AGATCACTTTTCTCATTTGGTGCCCATGCCGAGTTTTTCCCTTGGGACTGGGAGTCCATTATAATTCGATACATGACTTTATGATGAACCTTATTTCTCATTCATACTCATGTAGCCTTATTACCCGCAGACTCCCAAAAACGAGTTTTAATTAAGCTCTTTTCCGACTCGTCTAAAAAATCGAAAAGATTGTTGAGTGATTTGTCCCTTTCACACTTGTTAAAATTGGATTTGAAAGGTCATGATTCTTAGTTAATCTCTTTTCCGACTCGTTATCAAAAATAGAAAAGATTGTCGAGTGAACTTGTCTTTTTCACACTCGTAAACTGGATTTGAAAAGATGTCTATTTGGCACAAGTTTACCCCTTTTTTACACCAAGTAGACTAAAAGACATAAAAAAGGACATTTTTTGGCATTAAGTTATTATTGCATCGCATGCCCTCGCTTGCATTATTGAGCCTTTAGTCGGTTCTCGCTTTGCATTATAAACCGTTTCCTAAGCAGTTTTTGCATCCTCGACCAAGTAGAGCCTTGTTTATATCCTTCACAATTTTACACCCTATACCTTGGAGGGAACATCACCTCGAGTGTCCATCTCCTGCATGCATTCCCCTACCTTGAGCATAGGTATGTTCCACTGTTGGAACTAGTTTTGCTTACTTGTGACACCCGTTCCCTCCTCTGTATCATAGCATTCATTTTTTATGAAAAAACAAAAAAATACGGGCGGGAAGGGAGTAGTATATTGTAATTGGTAGTAGTCATGTCACCTTTGAATAGAGCACAAAGTTATTGAGTCCTTTCATCACCATAATTTTGGGTTTAGCATGGCCTTAGGAAGATGATCTAGTTACAGAGTTTTCTCTACCAACGGGTTACTCTTCCAGTCCCTATAGAGAGCATGATTTAAGCCTCCTACATCTAATAGTCACATCATTAATTCTATGATGTCAGAGTCCACCGTGTCTCATGCTCTTGTTCAAAAGAATTCTATCAACCTGCATCGGCCACTCCTCAGAAATCTTGACTTTACATGTCGGTCATACCCTTAGTTTGTCTCAAAATCACATAATACTATGGTCTTATTATGCACCCTAGCCCTACTTTCATCATTGATAGGTCACCTTGAACCCAGCAATCGACACTTCATCATTGGCCGTTGACTGGGTGGTTTCCCTTGTGTTCGACGGAAAGACATCTATTCACACTTTGGGATTCATGCAGTGTCTTGGTTGCCATTATCTTTATTGGTGGTTTCCTCTCCTTTGTCAGTAGTTTTCATCATTGACTTCTATTCAGAGGGTCTTTTTTGTATACCTCTTTCACTTGGTACACGCGAAAGACGCACAGGGTCATTGGTTCGTGAACATGTTCTTCGTCTGATCTCCACCAAATCATGAAGCTCCTGCTTTATTCCTCGTGCTGACCGATGAGAGATGCCTTAATGATCTCCTTTCAGCGAGTCTCTTTCCATCGACTTCAGCTCATTTATTCTGGATATGAGACCTAGAGTTTCATGAGTGCCTTGAGGCTTGCAGTCATTAGTGGCAGGCTCTCTTGCCATTGACAAATGGGAATACATCAATGTCTCATGATCAATGGATTTCTCAATTGTTCGACACCAACTCCTTTATTCACACTTGTAGAAATGTACTCGTTGCCTTGATACCTACTTTCATTACTGGTAGGTTGTCTCACGTTTGTTAATGGTATACCTCAATGACCGGTAATCAAACGATGTCTCATCATGTTCGACCTCAACTCCTTTTTTCACATGATGTAGACTTTCACCTTGGCAGATTGTGTAGAAGACTTGAAGACATCACTATGTGGTTGTACCTTTCCTGAGTTGTTGCTTCTCTTTCATTGGACCAGCACCTGTTCTACTTTAGTGATCATGGGAGATCATATTGTACTTCATGGTATACAGATATCTTTAGATTGATTTTGAGACTGGTTTCACTGGGCCTTGTTCGTGACTGACAACTTTTGGCACACAACCGCATTCATATTCGCCTATTCATGGCCATGAACAATTGTTTGGTATATTTTCCACATGGATCTGCATTGTATTCTTGGCAGCCATGTATGCAAAGTAAGTACATAATGTGTTAAGAAATTAAGTTCATCCAGCTGGTTCTCTACCACTCCACTTCTGGGTTATTTATAATGTATTTCGGCCATCGCAGATACTCCTCTAATCTCACACATTAGGGGGCATCTGTTATAGAGATATTTGCCTCACCATTGCCATATTGCACAGAGGGCCTTTTTCCATTTCCCTATGTAGACTTGTCATCCCTTTTTTATGAATCCAGAGCCAAAAATATACATTTTTTCACATATACGCTCCCTATCAGTTATGCAAGATGTGTATACACTGGTTGCTCCACTACAGCCCACGTAGATCAGGATTTGTGCCAGAAAATACAAAAATGAAGTTGGGTTTCCATGTCATGATAGAAGATCTCTGATTGTTGTCCTTCCACATACTGGAAACGTTCTGACTCGGCCCTTTAGTTGCATTCTGAAGGCTATAAAATCACAATTTCGAGCTATGGAAAAGAAGAGAAAGCATTCAACTTTGAGAGAAAAGTTACTCTGGAGAAATTACTTCATATTGAGTCGGCATCCCTTTGTGCCTCAAGTCTAAACACAGTGTTCAGCCCCCAAGCTCTTTCTCTATTGTTGAGAGAACCTCATTGACTCTCTCTTGTGAGCTTGCCTTTGGTGGAGGATTGAAGTGGTGGAGGCCCAGTTGGAAGGAACTTGGTTTCTTGGTTTCGAACCATGCCGACATGGAAGTCTGTAATGTTGTCACTTCTATTGATCAATTATTAATAGAAATACTCATTTCCCATCCTATTGGTATATTGCAAATGTATGATTATTATACATGGGCATATTTGTAATGTTTATTGATGGATTATTCTATCTAATGTGCTAACCCCTTTATATCATCACTATATACTTTCTCTACTCGTTTGTTAAGAATTTATTGTAAGTATAAAGCTTTGGGTCGAAGTGCTCAATGGTGGAACATCATCAAACGTTGGATCTAGGTAGACCTCTTTCTTATCTTGCATATTAGTTCATATAGCATATGTTGGAATTGAGTTTATTTCTGCAGTCATACCTATTTGTTGTGGTTTACCCTTGGCCATAGAGAGTTTTTCCCTCATAACAGAGGCCTCGGTCCCAAGTGTCTTACGTATTGTCTTCTTTCGAGGGGACATATTTGGACCTACAAGTAAAAGTGATATCAGTGCAGAGATTAAAATCACACATAATATGAAGTTGAATGTAGCTTGTGAACTTCAAATTTCCACAAGATTCATTTGAATAGACACTAGGTAGGGAGTTTTTATCTGAGGATGACAAGATGATGACATGTATGTTGAGTAGCTTGGTGAAACTTTGAGGAGGAAAGGGTGAAAATTATGCTCAAAAGATGAAATAATAGGTCTTGAGGTTAAATCCTCCGATGGAAATCAGAGGAGTTGATAACAAGTGTCCCAATGTATATCGGACAAGTTAGTTTTGAAACCTCCAATGTCATTCGGTAGAGTTTGTGCCAAAGCTTACAAAAAATGTTCAGGCGGGTTGGTTGAATAGACTCCAATATGATATCGACAGAGTTGATGACAACTCCTCTGATTTTAATCAGAGGAATTAACTCCAGGTGTTCCGATAGCACATTGGAGGAGTTGAGCCCATAGCCTATGAATTGTAGATTGTGGGAAGGACAATCGGTGAAATTTCTGGGAACTCCTCCGACCATATCGGAGGAGTTACCAAGAAGTATTACGATGTAACTTTGGAAAATGGTGAAGGTTTGGGTTTCAAATTATGTATCTAGACAGAAGAGGATGGTTTCATCGTGTGCTCTTTTCCTTGAAGGGGAACTTGGAGTAGGGCCTTGATAGGCTTCCAAGATCCATTAGGGTCAATCGGTGAGGCTACTCGAATGACCTTGGTTCCAGCTGGGTTTGAAGAGGCTGCAAAACCCTAAACAATGTGAATGTATGGGTTTTAACAATAGATGCATGGCATCAATTGCAGAGGAGGTAGGGGGTAGAGATGAAAAAAATAGGTTATTATAGAGAGAAATACAACAAAACAAAAACAAGAAAAAAAAACTAACCCTAGCAAGAAAAATGTGTTAGGGATTACCTATCAACGTGCTTCCACGTGGAAGGTCGTGAGAGGCTATGGATGTTAATGAGAGAGCTCGGTGTGTTCTTAGTTTCTAGAGAGAAACTTTGAATCTACTCCTTAACGCTTGGCGAAACAGTGAGAAGGATGGGTCAAACGATGAATATATAGAAATCGACAATTTTATCATTTAATGTCATTGGTTGGGTATTTATGATCAGGGGACTTTGGGTTAAGTCCTTCGGTGTACATCAAAGGACTTCAAGGGAATTCCCCCAGTGGATATTGGAGAACTTAACCCCAATTCTTAAAATCTTGTCGGCGAACATGGAAGAAACTCCTCCGATGGACATCGGAGAAGTTAGAGTCAACTCCTATGATTCTATTGTAGAAGTTGAGGGAAACTTGTGTGATAAGAAAGTTTTATAGGATAGAGTGAGGGGAACTCCTCCGATATACATCGAAGGATTTAGAGGGGAATCCTCTTATGTAAATTGGAGGAGTTAAATTTGACTTTGTCGATTCTCTCAAACTTGCTTAAAAACTAATTTTTTTAAGTATTTCCTTTTTCGAGTGTCAACTTAAAGTAAGTAAGGCTTCCCAAATGGGCTTGAGGTAAAGAATGAGGCTAATGGAAGACTCTTTCAAAAACATATAAAAAGAAGGGGTTTTGTTCTCGAAAGGAAATTTCAATTGAATTATGAAAATGGAGGGTTGTAGTGCCTAGCACAATAAGATGTCTATCCCACATTCATAAATCAAAATGATTTTTCAATGAATAACCTTATATAAGGAGGTGAACTCCATTTGGATAAGTATTTGAGTATTTCTATAATATTGTATTGTGTTATTGTGATTATTTTCTCTGCAAAGTTATATAACTCAATCCTAATTAGGATTTTTTCATTTAATGATCTATCCCTTTTGTAATATTGTGTATTCTACAAAGTTATATAACTCAATCCTGATTAGGATTTTGTCATTTAGTGATCTAGCCCTTTTTTAATATTATGTGTTCTGCAATTTGAAACTAAAACTGGTCTAATTTGATTTATATCCAAGAAGATTGTGTTCTGCAATTTGAAATATTGAAACTAATTTGAATATAACTCAATCCGAACTAGGGTTTTTTCATTTGGTGATCTAACTCATTTTGTAATATTGTGTGTTCTACAATCTGAAACTAAAACTAATCTAATTTGATTTAGATATGAGAAGGTTGTGTTCTACAATTTTAAATTGAAACTAATTTGATTTGAGTCTAGATGATGGTGGTGCCATCTTTTGAGTATATGTTTTGAGGGCACATAGATCCAAGTGAGGCCAAATTGTTGTTACTTTGAATCTAAAAAGATAGATCATTCACTAGCACTACTGTGAAAAAAAATTCTAGTTGTTTCATTTAATTTCCAGTAGAAAGAATCACATTTCCAGTTTCAAAGGGGCAAAGTACAAACAAAAAATTGTTCCTTAGGATTTCCTATTTCTTTTCAACAACTTGTTTTAAAGAAAAGGTATCTATCAGATTTTTTATGGGTTTTACACAAATTTTGATTTTCAGTGGAAATACCATTAGAAAAATATTTTTCTCTCAATTTCCAAACCTAGAAAGAAAAATTCTAGATGTATTTAATAGACAAATACTTGTGGGGAATAGTAAATTGGAATGAGAAATCATGTATAGATCCAAATAAATTACTGAAATCCAAACAAATTACTGAAATGAAAAAGAATAGGTGATAAAGTCGAAGCCATTATTGACCTTGCTCTCTTATATTATGACTTACATCATGTAGATCTACAACAAAAATCTATAAGTTGTCAATATGAATTGACATGAAGAGGACAAGACTAACAATACAACCAAATTGCATAATATTCATCACACTCCATTTCACGTGCCAAACAATCCAATAATAATAACTATAATTTATTCTCCTCCCATGAAGAGAAATCCTTCATCACATAATAATTGAGTATAATAAACCCACAACTATGAGAACTAATGAAATCCATTGCCAAGTACCAACACCAACTACCCACATAAGTTCCTATTCAAATGGCATGCCAAATTGTGATGATGACATGGAAAAAGATTCATTTTTCTAAGTGGGTCTTTCTCACATTTGTCGACAATATAAAAAGACACTCATGAGCATGGAGAAAAACTACCCATTAAATCCTCTCTAGCTTCTTCACAAAAGAAAGAGAATAATTCTTGAAATCACCATTGAAACAAGCCAACCCCTTGTAGTGAATAAAAACTTCCTATCTTCTTAGCTAAAACAAGTTGAGAGATATGATACCTCAATACTTGAACAATGGGGAAAATATTACAACAACCACTAGTACATTCCAAAGTTTGTCACTAAAGTAAGGTGCACTTTCCAACCCAAATCGGATCAAGGGTAAGAACGTAAAATTTCTATGTCTACCTCATTCCTACCACATTGATAAGTAACCCTTTCCTAATATAAAAATTGGGTTTATATGGAAGAAAATGTTGAATATCATATTTCCTCATGTCTTCAACCTTATTAATTAAATGAGATTTATAAGAAGATGGTTCATTATACTGGAAGAAGTTTCCCTTGCCCATGCTTTGAGGAAAAGGCATTTCTAAGGAGGGAGACTTGTAATATACCTAAGGTATATTAGATCTATTATCCTAATTCGATAAATAAATATCATGTAATAATAGTCATAGGACAATTATCATGTAATGTAGTCATTAATATGTAATGATGATAAGTCATGCCCTTTTCCAAGGGTATGACTTATCACCCCCTACATGTATTGATATGCATGATCATTGTATCTCAAAAACATGTGAGTCAATACTCAATAATAATTATTGTTTACTAGATGAATATATGGATTTGGACTCATTATAATGGATGCTCAAGTGAAGCAACCATTAGGTTCACTCCATTCAACCATTGAGTGCCCACTGTTTTTTATTTTCTTCTTGATTTTTTGCAGAACTCCATGATAGTCAACTACTTTGGGATTTTTGAGAAGGATGGGAATTCCCATATATTTGAAAGTAGTCAAATATAAAATATAAGAGAATTTTAGGGTATTGGCAATTGAGTTCATGAGATGAGGTGAGGCGTTCCAACCTATTGTTGTGGGCAAATTTCCTTTCTCAATGATAAGGGGTTCTCCCCAATGTAAGTTCCCAATTAGAATTCACATTGTTTGGAATAGGGAACCCATCAAGAGTTTGTCTTGACAACCATTATTTTTAGTTGTGGAATTGGTTGAGAAATGAAGAATGTGGTATGTTATTATCCTATATGCACAATGCAACCTTATCTAACCTACCATGCTAGGAGCATATTTTAATGAGTAGATACAAGATATTTGTGTGTTCCTATGGATATTATGAAATAGAAAGCTATTTAAGAAATGCATAAACATGTAAGCATGAACACATATGCAAGAGAATGTAATTTTGTTAGAACATTTCTATCACAATCTAATATCTATCAACTCGTATCAAACATATCAGATGAGCAAGACAAAATAAGAACCATAAAATTCATTGCAAGAGAGTCAACAATAGAATGATATAGTCTTACAGTGGTATTAGTGACAACTAAACACTAGAATGATTTCTCAACATTTACAATACAACACCAATGCTCCTCTTCAAAATTGACCATGAGGGATTCTTCTCATTATAATTCTTAAAAACTCTATAAATTTACAATAAGTGAAAATCCATTTCTACATCCAATTGATGAGCTTATAAAGCCTTTAGTCTATAAACTACTTCTTGTGTCTTATTGGCTTCCCTTATGCAATTATAACTTTTCAACTTCCTTTTTTATTATCTCCTAAAAACTATATTAAATTACACTTTATTTTACCATATGGTCATATTAATATACCATGTGCCTTGTCTTTGATACAAGTGGCCCATACTTTAGGTTGAGATGAAATTCCTAGTGATGGACCAAGGAATTACAACAAGAATGTTGAAATCCTCACTTTAAATGTCAACCCAGTGTTCGTACAAAATTATGAGGTACTGGAACTATATGTGCAAACTACACTAGGACAACTATCTCTTTAGAATTGAAATGTGCCAACTATAAGAATGTAAAAACTAAGAAATAAAATGAACAATGAAAATTGAAATTCAAATGAAATGAAGGACAAACTAATTGAAATACTATTTTGATAACAAGAAGGGATGCCCAATTTTAGCCTCTTTACTTCTATTTCTTAGCTCCCATGACCCTTTGCTCTTAGAATAGAAGCAATGATACTACAACTTCCTTAGCCTTAGTGGGGAATGATGATATCCTAGTTCTCACTCTAAGCACTTCATAAGGGGAATTGTTGGGTATGTGTTATATTCTTTTCAAAAATTGATCTCATGTACTGTACACTAATATGGGAGCAAAGGGTCCATTTTTGGTAGTTTTTTGCATCTTTTTTTTGGCGGTTTTTTGACACATGGTTTTTTCCAATGGTTTTCTAATTCTAGTTAAGAAATTAGGGTTGTTGACTAATTTGGGTCAATGGATTAGGGATTTGTATGTTGTGTGATCCTATATGTATATTTTATTGTAAACAATGAATATGATAAATAGAAGATTAGAGATGTGGCTCTAAACAGGTTGTTGGTTTTCCCAGTTTGGGTTTCCAAGGTAAACTTTATGTGTAATGTATGTGTGTGCCATTGTATCTTTTTTGTTTTTATTGATAATTTGTTTGCAGTAAATAAGTGTACACGGTTAAAATCTACATTTGGTATAAGAGAAATTATTGGCTTCAAGGGGACGCCTTTGTGGTTAGGGGTTTGGCTCAGGTCTATGATAATCCTTGTTACAGTGGAAGATCTATGGTATTGATTCTTCAAGTAAAAATAAATGGCAAGCAGATAAAAAATAGAGATCAATAAATTTAATGGGAAACGTTTTGAGCAGTGGAAGCTCAATATGGGAGATTTATTGATAGACAAATATCAATGGATTGCAGTGGATCATGGCATTGCGCCTACATGAATGTCAGTAGAAGACTGGAAAAATCTGGATCAGAAGGTGAAGAGTATAATCCAATTGTGTCTCTTGGATTCAGTATTATTGAATGTGTCAGGGGATGCTACAACCAAGGAATTATAATCTAATTTGGGGACTTTGTATCAGTCTAAATCGTTGGTAAATAATTTTTTCTTGCAGAATAAGTTGTATAACCTGAGGATGAAAGATGGAGACTCGGTGATATAGCATTTGAACACCTTCAATACTATGGTAAGTCAGTTATTATCTGTTGATATTAAGATTTTTGATGAAGACAAGTGTGTTAATTTATTGTTCTCTTTACCAAACTCGTGGGATAGTTTGGTTGTGGCCATAGGTAGTAATACAACTACTTTAAGTTTCAATGATGTGGTGTTATCCTTGTTGTTGGAGGATATGAGGTGTAAGAACATGGAAGGACAAAGCGCATATGCATTATTTGCAAGAGGATGCTCCTAGGAAAGAAATATATATAATTCCTCAAGTGGGAGATATAAATATAAGGGTAGATCTAAATCTCCTGGAAAGTTTGTGAAGGTATGTTGGAGATGTGGAAAAGAAGGGAACTACAAGAAGCAATGTAGATCCGGAAAAAGTGTTGAGAGAGGGAAGGGATCTGAAGATGCTCCTTCTACAAACCAAAAAACCTCCTTGGAAGAAGTAGGGGATGTGTACTTAGCTTCATCAAGCACACGTGAAGTTCATGAGGCATGGTTGGTTGACTTAGATGCATCCTTTCATATGACTCCTCACAAGGAGTGGTTCTGCCAATATGAAAGGTATGATGGAGTTGATGTTTTCCTAGGTAAACACTTGACAACCATAATCATAGGATGAGTAAAAATCATTTTGAATCGCATGGATGGAAGTATTAGAACACTCCCCAGTGTTATACACATCCTAGGATTGGCCAGAAATTTAATTTATGTAAGCAAAATGGACGATCTAGGGGTAAAAACAATGTTTGAGAAAGAAACTTGCAAGATGGTTCGAGGAGCAACGGTATTGTTGAAGGGAGTTCGATTTGGAACTCTGTATAATATGCAGGGAAGCACTATTAGTGATGGGTGTAATAGTTCCATTGTTCCTAAGATTGGAGCGGAAGAAGAAAAAAATCCTATAGTCTCTAGAGAAAAGGTTATGTTATGGCATCAACGACTGGGGCATATCGAAGAGAAGGGATTTTGACTACTAAAAAATAGAGGTATGGTTGAAAGTATGTATAACTTCTCTCTGGATTTTGATTTATGTGAACATTGTGTATATGGGAAACAAAATTGGGTAAGATTCCCCTCTGGTGCAATGAGGACAGAGGGAATTTTACAGTTGGTGCACAGTGATGTGTTTGGACTTGTTTCAGTTCCATCACTAGGAAAATTTGTGTACTATGTCTTATTTATAGATGACTTCTCAAGGAATACTTGGATATATTTCCTCAAGAAGAAATATGAATTCTATAACAGGTATAAACATTTTAAGGCTCCTGTGGAGAATAAAACATAGAAAAGAATTAAGGTGATGAGGACGGATAAAGGTGGAGAGTTTTGCAAAAATGAATTTGAAGAATTCTATAAGAAGTGTGGTATAGAAAGGAAAAATACTACTCCATATACACCTTAGTGGATTCAGTTTCAGAAATGATGAACAAGACGTTGATAGAAAAAGCAAGGAGTAAGCTAGATAAAAAGGTTAAAAGGTGTATCTTTATTGGATATAAATATGGTTTGAAAGGTTATAAGCTTTGGAACTCAAAAACCAAGAAGGTAGTGTATAGCCGAGATGTGGCATTTAGATAAACAAAATATGTTGTCAAACAAGAAGTCCTACCAAGGAAGGAAGAACCAGAGAAAATAGAGTTTGAGTTAAAGGATGATGAATCAAACTCTACAGAAGAACATGCATTAAAAGAAGAAAATCCTCATACTCCAGTATTGATAAGATCGGTTTGGGAAATAAGACAACCAGAAAGGTATACTCCACCTAATTGCTTTTCAATTTTTTCTTTTTCTATTATTGATGATGATCCTAGAACTATTAGAGAAGCAATGGATTCATAGGATGGAAAACTCTAGAAAAAGGCCATGGATGAAGAAATGGCATACTTGGATAAGAATGAGGCTTGGGATCTAGTGGAGTTTCCGACTAGAAGAAATCTCAAAAGAAGCAAATGGATGTTTAAAAAGAAGCTAAATGCAGAAGGAAAATTGGAGAAACAAAAAGCTCAGTTAGTATCAAAAAGTTATTCCCAGGTTGAGGGAATTGAATTTGGTGATATTTTTTCTCTTGTTTCCAAGTTAAATTTTTCTAGATTTATTTTATTTATTGTTGTTGCATTTGATTTTGAAGTAGAATAGATGGATATGAAGACAACATTCCTACATGGGGATTTGGAAGAAGAAATCTACATGAAGTTGCCAAAAGGCTTTGTTGTGAAGGGAAAGAAGGAGTTGGTATGCAAGCTGAAAAAGTCCTTGTATGGGTTAAATAAATCACCAAGGACGTGTCATAAAAAATTTGATACTTATATGTTGGGACTTGGCTTCACAAGGAGCAAAGTGGATCACTGTGTGTATTTCAAATTAATTGGTGATCATATTATTTATTTGGTATTGTATGTGGATGATATGTTGTTGACAAGAAACAACAAGGAGAATATCTAGGATGTGAAAACTCAATTGTCCTCTAAATTTGACATGAAGGATCTTGGTGCTGCAAATTTCATTTTGGGAAAGGAAATTAAATGAGATCGGGCAAACAAGAAACTCTAGTTAAATCAGAGGAAATATGTCGAGACAATATTACAGAGGTTTAATATGTGGGAATGTAAACCTATCAAGGTTCATATTCTTGTAGGTGTAAACTTATCTGCAAATCAGTGTCTCGAGACACATGAAGAGGAAGAGGATATGTCATGTGTTCCATATGCGATTGCAGTTGGCAGTTTTATGTATGCAATGGTCTATACTAGAGTGGAAATTGCACATGTAGTGGGAGTTTTGAGTAGTTATATGTCAAAACTAGGAAAGGAGAATTAGACAATAGTAAAGAGGGTTTTCAAGTATTTGTGTGGCACTACCAGTTATGGATTGTGCTACCAAGGAAGACTAGGATTGGACAGAGTATTGGAAATACATGGCTTTGTGGATGTAGATTGGTCTGGAGATCTAGATCATATAATATCTACAAATGAGTATGTGTTTCACCTGTTTGGAGGAGAAATCAATTGGATGAGAAAAAGACAGTCTATAGTGGCACTCTCAACTACAGAAGTTGAATACATGGCAGCCACTCATGCAAGCAAGGAAGTAGTATGGTTACTAAGATTGTGTTTAGGTATTGGGTTGGTACAACAAGTTGTAAGGATAGATTGTGATAGTTAGAGTGCAATCTTCCGGGCAAAGAACCTGGCTTATCATTCAAAGACAAAGCATATTGATGTTAGTATCACTTTGTGAGAGACATGGTTGAAGATGAGAAGGTGTTGTTGATGAATATGGACACTTTGGAGAATGTTGAAAATTCATTAATAAAATATGTGAGCACTGAGAAGTTCTCTTGGTGTAGAGGATCTATGGGAATTTTTTCCCTAGATTGTTGAATATGTAATCATGTAACCCCATGTATGCAAAGCAAAACAACAATTGGGAGAATGTTGGGTATTTGTTATATTCTTTGCAAAATTGATCTCATGTATTGTACATTGATACGAGAGAAAAGGGGGTTTGGGGGGTTATTTTCACCCCCTATCCAAGAGGTTTGCAGGGGTTTGGGGATGAGAGCCTCTGATAAAAAAAAAATGTTTGTTTTGGCATTTTTTTGCATCCTTTTTTGGCAATTTTTCGGCACTTGGTTTTCGTTGATGGTTTTATAATTTTGGTTAAGGAATTAGGGTTTTTGACTAATATGGGTCAATGGACTAGGGGTTTGGATTCAAAGGGATCCTATATGTATATTGTATTTTAAAAAATGAATATGATGAATAGAATATTAGAGATGTCGCTCTAAACAGGATGTTGCCTTTCCCGGTTTGGGTTTCCAAGGTAAAATATATGGGTATGGTGTGTGTGTGACATTGTATATTTTCTATTTTTATTGAGAATCTATTTGTAGTAAATAACTATACAAGGTTAAAATCTACATGAATATATCACTTAAAGCAAGAAACAATTGAACTAAATGAAATGAATGAGCAGTAACTAAAATCACACATTGTTGAAGGGGAACTATTCTAATCACACATTGTTGAAGAGAAAATATTATAATCACACGTTGTTGAAGTGAAATCACACCTTTCTAAAAGGAAAACTAATCTAAATTGCATAAAGGAAGATCACTCTTTACTAAAAGGAAAACTAATCTAAATTGCATAAAGGAAAATCATACTTTGTTGAAAGGAAATTAATCTAAATTGCATAACGGAAAATTTGATCCATATTTATTTTGAGAACGAAATGAAGGCAGCAATATAACAATGAAATATACATATATATTGCTAGATACACAAAAAAAATGCAATAAACACAAATATATTGTTGTTCCTGAGATTAAATCTAAGGCTTAAAGAATAATGTCAGGCATTAGAAATATAAAGGGGATTTTTTGAAAGGTGGTTTTTCTTCCGTTAGTTATATAAGAATTAATCCTCAAATGAAAATAATGACATAATAGTACAGAGATCGTAATTTGTCATCTCGGTCGATTTATAAAATCAAATGATGTGAGGGAAGCTTACAAAACTGTTAAACAAAATGAGGCATCATTGTAAGATGAATCTTACCTTGTTTACAGTATAAGAAAATAAAGAATGCACCCTCGAAAGGATATGAGATACAGTAATCCAAGTAGCTCACAGGTCTTGTATTTACTAATAGAAAATGCAGAGGAAAAATTGCTTGCTTATCAAACAACAGATAAATTGTGACTGCAGTAGCAATAGTACTAAATTGCAGACACTCGGTTATCAAGGAATGACATAAAGAAAGATAGAAATATGGAATACAGGAGAAACACATAACTCAAACTGCACAAAAATTGGAATCTCTATCTGCACTTGTATTTATTGTCACAAAGGAGAGTTCTCTCTATTACATTCGGCAAGAAGCAGACTGTGTTAAATCTTCAAACTATGTATTTATACAAAATTGATCTCAACCCTAAGCGGTTGGAATTATCATAAAAAAAAACATGAATATTACAATATGTAAAATTTGGAGAGTTTCATTTGCATCCTCTCTGTCTCTTCACCTGCTGGCAGGGACATTTCTTCTTCTTGTCTTCCAGATCTGAAACAACTGGCCTCTAATCATGACCTGAGTAAATAGAATGCACATTTTGTCTCATTTATCTCCAGATGTGTTGGTTCTCCCTTGAGGATGTCTGTGTTCGGACTCGAGCTTTCACCAAACGCTTAGCTGTTTTCCATGGAGCCATGATATCATGAGCTCAGAACTCTGTTACCTATTACAGGAAATGTGCAGACTTCTTATCTTGCTCAAACTTGATTTTCTGTGAAAATGTTGTTGAAATAATGTAACTGCGAAGAGTATTCTTATTCTTATTGTTATTTTATTTATAGGATTAATCCCCATTGTGGATTAATCATGTCGGTAATTGTATTAGGACCAAATCCCCTTTTGTGGATTGGTCA
>JASDQU010686329.1:20098-30518 GCA_032191745.1 Picea mariana | reverse complement strand
TAGTACCATCTGGAGAACCATCTCAAGCCGACTCAACTAAGTCCATAGGAGTACAAGGCAGGAGACCATCTCAAGCCGACTCAACTCAGTCCAGAGGAGTACAAGGCAGGAGACCTTCTCAAGTCATCTCAACTCAGTCCAGAGTAGACAAGAGACCACCACACGTCATCACAACTCAGTCCAGAGTTTGATGCACACCCATCACATGGGTACACCCAACAGATGGGCTCTCTCACACATCATCTCAACTCAGTCCAGAGGAGAATGACCTGGATAATGTCACACGATGCTGCAATCATCAACAATGAGACATTCAATAGTTTTTGATACAAGTTAATTAGCTTTTGTGTTATTCCTGATGTATGACTTGTTGCTTTTTCCTCAGGATTCACCCATCTAAATTTTTTCGTCAATCATGTCAAATATTGCAGTAGTGTCCATCAGTAAAAGGATATCCATAAAGAGACCTTAATAAGAATCAAGAAATTAGCTTAATTAGTAAATTAAGTCTGAAAATAGGAATTCAAGCTATAAAATTATCCAATCCTGCTGGAAAAATGGCTCTGATACTGATATGTTATGTACCAAGCTGGTTTTGCAAATATACACTTATACATGCATATGCATATATGCATTTGCCACACACACATACAGACATACATGCATGTGTTTGTAGTCATTTTTTAATTTCCTAGAAACGATTAAAGTTCTAATTTAAAAATTAGAGATGATTTGGATACTTCAATCATTTTTGAGTTTTAGGTAACATACTCTAGAACCAGTTCTTTCAATTGGTGTTATAAGCTCCACATGATTATTATGTGAACTGGAGCTGAAAATGTCTCTTAACTTTCCATTTGGGTTGTTTAAAGTAATATTCTTGCAATAACATAACCCTTGGTCGAAGCATAGCTAATACATAATCCATTTGTCAGCTTTTTGGCCAAATCCAGGTTGCGATAATTAGCTTATAGATGCCGCCAAAAATGGGCAAGAACTGGTTCATGGGTTTCAATCCATCTTTTTCTTTTTGGAAAATACGTCTTATATTTACAAAAAACAGTACAAAAGGTGGAAGGGTATGTTCAATGAACATCATAACCTCTTCCTGAAAGCTACTAAAACTGAATTAAAATCGGAATTCTCTGTTGTATCCAAAGAGTGGGCATCTTTGATCAACAAAGCGTCCGTAGCCAAGAGCTGATGGCATACCTCATCCCTCCACATAGAACAAAAGTTAGACAAAGAACTGTTCTCATGATCATTATCAAAAACAGTCTTACACCTGTTTTTCCAAAGGATAAATAAGGCCGAGATCTGCAGGCAGTGACATATCCCAGAGAATGCAGTATGAACCAGAGAGCGGCTATCTCCAAACAAGGAAGAATGCTATTTTATACTGCTTGAAAGAAACATTGTATAGAAGCAAAAGAAGTAGCTCTGAAGATGGACATAGGTTAAAAGGTTCTAAAAGTAACAGCTGTTAGTGGTTTAGCCTCTTGATGGACAAAATGGAGTCAATATCAGAGAAGATTTTTCAAAAAATTATTTCCTTCGATGTTATTAAAAATAGTTTTCCTCTCATTTTCGGAAATATGTTGTAGACTATTTAATCAATGATGGCCATGGCAATGTTGATGCCATCGAGTAAAAATATCTTTGATAAGAAAAAGTTCTTGGCTGCTTTTTTTCCTTAATTCTCTTCGCCAATCTTATGTCCAGTYACTAATTTTTTTGATTCTATTTTCTCTTGCAATATAGGAGTATGGCGACCAAATACTCACCATTGCCATGGAAAGGCTATTTTGATAATGAAGAGGACATCAACATTCCAGAATCCAACAGTGTAAGGCATTGCACTATTATGCCTGCTTGCAAGTATTAAGTTCGACTTGTTGATTTTGGTCTGGACACACTATGTATCGATTCTCTGCTTGGGTAGCCCTAAAATTCTGAAGTCATGCATTGACATCCTATACATATGGATACAAATTTAAGAAAATCCTAACAAACACCTGAGAAAATTCCTAAAAATCACCTCTACCGAAGTCTTGATAAGTTATAAGATATTCTATAACGAAGCAAAGCTTCTGTCAGACTCTTGAAATTGATACAAGTGAATAATATTTCTTACAGTGACATTTGAACAGGGTATGGCCACTTTCACATCTTGTGGAAAGTCTTTCTGTTATTATCCATGGTACTCCACCTTATGTTTAAGGTTGTAATAATTTGGGTACATAGCATCTTATTTCAGTGCCAAAGACAATAATTGATGAAAAATTGACCTACCACTTTCCATCGAATAATTCTCAATTTTCCTTCTCTAAATAAAGTATATAGTGAAGAGTCTTAAAAAATGACAATCTATAAGCGCACTTTTGCTTATGGGATCAAACTGACATTGTTAAATAATAATCTTAACGTAGAACTAGGTCTGTATTATCCATGTGGTTACAAAAGACAGTCTGGACTCCGGATTATGCAATAGCTATTGTTTCCAATGTTTAAATAGTCGTTGTTTTTTTCCTCCATTGTCTTTTTATTGGGTTTAGCTTTTGCAATGGCCATATGTCTTATTTTTACAGCTCAAGGATTTACATTGTTTGGTTCATGTTAAATGAAGTACATACCTATATTTGGAAGTATTTTCTTACAGGTTAAGGTATTGATCCACAGTTAGGCATTGGCTTCCATGTCCAAGCTACTATTTGCTTAGATGTGAGGTGGACAAACTACGGTTTGGCCACTAATTTTGGTTTACAATGCTGAATCCCAAGAAACCATGGTTAAATAATGCTGACATGGTTGGAACTTGAAACCATAATTGCAACTTATGACACTCTAGACCCATTATAATTAATGGGGCTGTTGTATAAACAAAGAATACTATTAATCCAAGGAGTCCCTTTGAGAACCTAGATTTTGATTTAAAAAACATAGCTGACTAATAACTTATACACAAATGAAAAACTGTACAGGTTTGTGATTAGGACAATAAATTAAAAAAGAGGCGAGAGAGGAGAAAATTTAAGCAAGAGTTTGAATCTTGTTGAGATTCACAAGTGTTAGCAAGAGAATCAAATAGAACCATAACCAACTCAAATTCCGCAATGAAGAATGAGATAAACAGCATTAGGGCAGCCAAGAGAGTTGTATCCCTAGAGAGAGAAACAAACCCTAGTGCAAGTGTGCTAGAGAGACAGATAAATTAACACAAGATAGATCAAACCAAGAACAAGAGAGAAAAATGCTTTATGGTGCCCTTAGGCCAAATCACTTTTATAAGAATGAATGAATGATCATAATGTATGAAAATACAAAAAAGAATTGTGTATTTATACACAACTTAGGATGGAGGGCGCTTTCCCTAAGAGGGGTTATTGAACCTACATTGAGTTGACTAGGCTGGCCTTAAGAAAACCTAGAAATACATTATAATATTACAAATAATGTAGGACGTGGATAAATGTGAAGATTACACCCTTAATTCTAGCATCTGCCCTTAATCTAAATAGGGGGTTACAGAGAGAAGACATTACATAACATCCCCCTTTAATGGAAATTCTTCAACACCAATATGACTCCACAAGCTAGTGAAGGTTGCCTCGGGCAAAGATTTGGTGAAGATGTTGGTAAGTTGAATGACTAAAGGGACAAAGATTGGTATTAGTTGTCCCTGAGAATGGAGGTACCGAATATAGTGCATATAAATATCAACGTGCTTTGTCTTTTGATGATTCAAAGAATTGCAAATATGCAGAATAGTGTTTTGGTTGGTACAAAATAGAGTGGTTTGAGTTTCTTGAGGAAGGCCCAACTAGTTAAGAATCATCCACATCCAAGCATGGTGCTTACTGATGACAACAACGCTAGGATTTTCAGCTTTTGCGGAAGAGAGACACCACAGCATGTTGCTGCTTGGAACACCAAGAAACTGGTTTAGGACCAAGAGTGAATGAGTACATTGAAGTGGATCACCTCCTATCAAGATCACTAGCCCAATCAACATTAGAAAAAACTATGAAGAAGGGTGGAAGCCCCTACTAAATAGTGGATTTCAATGTGAGTGGTGCCTTTGAGATAACACAAAATGCATTTGACAACTTGCTAGTGACTATTGCAAGGCTCCTTCATATATCTGGAGCACATGCTGATAACAAAGACAATGTCTGGACGAGTATGAGTAAGGTAGAGTAGATTGCATATTGCAAATCGATAGATAGTAGCATCAAATAATGGAGAAGGACAATTTGCTTGAAATTTCATCCTAGAAGAAAGAGAGGTGTGGACAAGCTTACAATCCTCCATTCTGGAGTGTTGTAGAAGATCCCATAGTATATTGAGGTAGAGAGAGAGATATCCTAGAGGAAGATCGAGTACTCTTGAGCCTGAGAAAGTAGTGGAGTAGGCTCAAATTAGTCCTCTCAAAAGACTCCTATTGTTGTAGCTTCAGTGCTTCAATCATGGATGGTGAATGACCAAGGATGATGAGGTCATCAACATAAAACACAACAATGAGTTTTTGACTGTCCTGATGACAAATATAGATACTATGCTCAACCTCGCAGTGAAAGAAGTCACAATTGAGAAAGAATGTGTGGATTTTCTCATACCAAGCTCAAGGTTCATGCCTAAGCCCATATAGACACTTCTTGAGCTTGCAAACCAATGGTGTAGGCCTCTTTTGAACAAATCCTATTGGTTGTTGCATGTGAATTTCCTCTTGAGGTCTACATGAAGAAAGGCAGTTTTGGCATCCATTTGATGAACTTCTCAATTGAATGAAGTAGCAATAGATAGTATGATTTGAATTGAGTCCATTTTAGCAACCTGAGTAAAAGTTTCATTGTAGTCAACACCATCCTTCTATGAAAATCCCTTAGCAACACATTGAGTTTTATGCTTTTCAATTAGTCCATCAACACCAAACTTGGTTTTGTAGACCGATTTACAACCAACAATATTCTTACCCTTGGTTAAGGGAACCATTAGCCAAGTTTGATTCTCGATCAGGGCATCATACTCAGTAGACATGGCTCCCTTCCATTTAGGAGATTCTTTGGCTTGATAATAAGTAGTGGGATCATTGTCATCATCCACCTTGGTGAGGAAGGCCTATGGAGCAGGAGGTTTTTGAAGAGGTTGTAATGCTCCTTTGGGCAGCGGAAAATTGATAGAGTTCTCAAGAGTGGATATGGCCCACTTAGGCATAGGACTTGACCTAGTTGGAGAATGAGGAGTTGGAGTAGAGAAATTGGGTGAGAGGTCGTCTTCAACATTATGGAGTTGCTCAACTACTGGACGAGGAATGTCAGCTGGAGTATTCTATATAGAAGAAGAGATTTCTTCAAGAGGAGATGCGAAGTCATGAATAAGGTCCTTGTTATCATTATTTGTTAACCAAGTCACTGTTGAAGGAGTGCTTGAGGAAACACACTTATAAGAGTGTGATCATCATATGGAGGTGAAGGAGTGAGATCCACTGAAACATGCTAAGAATCATTTATAGGTGAATCATTTGTAAGAAGCAGTGGAAAAGATCCCGACAGAGCATGAGTACAAACTTCTTCAAAGAATTCATCTCTATTTTCAATCACTTTGCGAGGAAGGATGGTACAAACAATATGCTTTTCGTATCGAGGAAGGAGGAGGCTTCCATAGCTTGTACATATGGTCGGAGCTATCGCGATAACCTGAGGCAACCACTTTGAAACCATCGTGCATGTCCTTTATAATCCATCGATTTGCTAAAATTCCACCTTTTTGTTGGTGTGCGTGATGCGGTGAGTAGAAAGAAGATTGTCCCAACTCCTAGAACATGAAGGACTTCTCCAACTTTGCGGCGTCAATGATGACATCTCCACATCCCGAAATTGGTAGGGTTGAGTTATTATCAATGATTAGTTTCTCTCCACTATGTTGCTGTTAGTTATCAGAGATGGAGTGTTGATGTTTGGTCTTATGTTTGGTAGCTCCATAGTCAATGATCCATTCTTGAGAAGTGGAGGATGACCAATATGCAGAGTACATGGTAAGATGTGCACTGTAAGATGAGTCCATTAGATTCAATTTTCCTCTATAGACAGAAGAAAAGAAAGTTACCAACATTTACCAAAATGTGATGTTCTATTGCAACATAACAAAAATAAGAAGGGAGCATTGGTCCTTTAAGGAGGATAAAAATCCCTAAAAGGAGGCGCTTGTCTTAAAAGAGGCTCAAAATCCTAGTAAAAGCTGTAGTAAATCCCTAAGAAAGGAGGCGTTGGCCTTGAGGGAGGCTTCTAAACCAAAAAAAAATGATTTTTAATGATCCATGAAACCCTAGCTATGTAGTTGCAAAGAAGCTTGAGTGATGCCACTAGCCAAAAGTATTTTTGGATCGATTGCTGAATTGAGTGGGGGAGGTGCACCCCTGCTTTGCTACCATGTTGAGATTCACGAGTGTTAGCAAGAGCATAAAACTGAACCAAAACCATCCCAAATTTTTCAATGAACAAAGAGATAATTATAAACAACACCAAGGCTGCCAAGAGAGACGTAGCTCTAGAGAGAGAAACAAACCCTAGAACAGGTGTGGTAGAGAGAAATAACCCAAGCACAAGCTAGAAAAATTAAGAACAAGAGAGCACAATGCTTTATGGTGCCTTTAGGAAAAATCACTTGTATAAGAATGACTGAATTGTTAACACTCAAAACCATCTGGTGAAAATGTAACTAGGGAAGGTGCCAATGTTACCTTGCACAATCCCTCGACACTTTTTGCTAGTGCAATCTGGAGATGAAATATAAACATGGGAGACAATATAATCTTCCAACTGCGAGAATAATTTGCTGTAATATAAAAATCAGACCTGAAAGCTGTGTGAAATAAATCCGGCCAAAAAACTATGATGCAGATTTACAACTAAATAATTAATTGCGCCTTGGTAACAGTGCAAATCTGCTGTAAAAACACTTAAAGATGCTCTTAAAAAGTGCAAATCTGCATGTAAAAGAACCATAAACAGCAAGCTTATAGTCTGAAATTAATATATGTGACCGTAGTGCCTTGAATTCCTTGGGTGATTGAGTAGAAAATGAAGTAAGTGGGAGTAATTCCCAATGTCAATTGATTAAGAAAATTCAAGTAAAGTAAGCAAACACATCAAACAACTAAGATGTAGTTGCCAAATAAGATGGTATCTTTATTCCAAAGGCGCGCCGCGCAAGTGCTGCAAAGTTTGGATATATTGGCTTCAACTCCAAAGCATCAAACCCCGCTTCCAAAGCACCTTCTCTCACCAAGTCCAAGGATGGAATTGCATGAACATGATGAGACACATGGGACTATTCTAGCACATATCCCCAGTAGTACCCCTTTTCCCTGGGCGGTGACAACATGGGACTAGGGCATAGAAGCTAACCACCAAGGTGAAACAAGGCAACTGACACAATTTCCCAAACCCGTGATCCATTATCCAACATCAACCAAAGATCCTCATCTACACGCCTGACAAATTAAGCACAACACTTTATATAAAAGAAAGACTAACATACGTCATGGTGACGATGGCTTACCATCTCCCATACTTTGGGATGCTTGGATGTGATGAGCCTTGGTTGACCTGTAGCTATAAAGGTGAATGAGGGGGGCTGCTGGGCTGCCATCTGTGGACACGCTGATCATCCCATTGTGAGGATCATGTTCTCCATTGTGGGCCACGAGACATGAGCTCCTCTAGTTACCCCTAGGCATGGGGGGTAACGGGATTGATCTAGTGTTGAAGTATTTTGCGGTGCTTATCTAATTAAACTTGCCTAGACTAGCAGTGGAAGATTTAAGATATTTGTAGGTGTATTTCTGAATATTTTAGTTCAACGTTAAGGCTGAAAATTCTATGTGATAAATCTTTAGTGAGGTGAAATATCTGAATTGGGTAAAGTACAGATTTCAGGATGAAGATTGCCTTGTTCATGAAATTTTCTACATGGTATTTGAGCTTGTTTAGTTGAGGTTGCTCTCTTGTTGAAAGGGAGTTGGATATTTTAGTGGAATGAAACCCTAGCTTTAGTAGTTGAAGTTGATCCGTGCTTGGGATACGCACTTGTATCCTAGAAGGTTTTGTTGGGTTGATGCCCTAATTGCTCCAAGGATTGGAGTGGTGATTTCACCCTGGATAGGTCACTGATCTACTTGATTTGTTGGTTGATTTGTTATTTGAGGCGTGCTTCAGGATGAGTTTGAATATTTCTCATCAGATGCACTTGAGAAATAAGCTCTTAGCCATTTGCATGAGTGACTCAAATTCTATGGCTAGTTACTTGATGAAGATCACACAATTGAGAGATTAGTTGGCTACCATAGGGGCGAAGGTTGAAGATGATGAGTTAGTATGCTTTGGTTTGAATGGGGTTTTTCCATCTTGGAAACCCTTTATCCAGAGTATTTGTGCTTGTGAGAATATGCCTTCATTTGGAAAGCTTTGGGATGACTTTGTGTAAGAAGAGACAAGGTTAGAATCTAGTTTAGCCAAGGAAGGTGAAATAGATGACTTTGCCCTCATCAAGAGGATGAGGAAGGAGGTAAGAAAGGAGGACCCAGGAATGATAAGAAAGATTAGTCTTCAAATTGAGGTAAGAAGGATTTAAGTCATGTAAAATGTTTCAAGTGTCATCATAATGGACATTATGCCAATGAATGTCTAGAAAAGTACAAAGGGAAGGCAAATTAGTAGAAATAGATTGCAGGGAATGCATAAACTGTGATTGAAGTGGATGGGTTAGCATCCAAACTTGAGACTGCCATCTCCATGGTCTGTTTTCCTTCAACCAACATTGTGTTCGGGGTTGGTTGGTATGTGGATAGTGGTGCATTGAGACATATGACATATGATAGGAAAATATTCAGTAGGTTTCAAGAGCAAGAGGGAGGAATGGGAGTGGAGTTGGGCAATGATGCTACTTATCTTGTGAAGGGATTGGGTTGCATATCTTTTTGGATGCCTTTAGGCAATGTTCTTGAGTTGAATGATGTTCTGTTTGTTCTTGGTTTGACGAAGAACCTTCTTTTAGTTTCTTGCATGACAAAAGTTGCAGCGTATAATTGCATTTGAAGATCAACAATGTGCAACTAGAGATTGTTGTGTAGCAAGTTCAAGGACTTTGGCTAGAGATGTGTGGGAAGGTGGCCTTTATAGGCTACTTATTGATCACGTGGCAACAGTGCATGATAGCGGGAAGCTGGGTGAGCCTTCTCCTTTTGACAAAGCATATCCAGAGAAGGAATGGTGGTATGCCATGCCAGAGGAGGATAAATTGATCCCCAAAAATGATGGTTGGGAGACAGTTCCACACCATTTGGTTGGATTAGTGATTGATTCCAAGACTGCAACAGACTTGGATTTGCAGGTTGYAGGTACAAATGAGGTAAAAGGGAGAAGGGGTGTTGGAGAAAACACTTTCCTCACAAAGAGTGAATATTAACTTTTGGTTGCTCCAAAAGTGTTTTACCCTAGCTAGGGGAGCACTTCTGGKCCTCTATCCCCTTTGTTGTATTTTGGCTAACTTACAGTTGTTAATTTTCAATTCCCAACACCTAGATAATTATCACCTTGTGTTTTTTCTTGCTGAAAAGTAAATTACAACACACAAAATAAAATATACTGGCTCGAAATAAATAAAACAACGGAAGCAAACRTGAAACCAAATTACACACATACATAGCAAATATTCCCTTTCAAATCAACTCTTCATTCAAATAACTTCCAAGCTTACAAGGGTCTTGCAAACTGGGAAAACAACCCACTGAGAATAGAAACAAAAACCTATAGCAAAACTCCTGCAACCCAACAACTATATCGTTGTTGTTCGGCCCCATAACTGTGTCATGTACGATTTGTACGTGCCCTGTACAACCTGTACAACGCGTATGTATGCTCCCCCGAAAACTAGTCCTGCGCATATGTACGAGCCTTGTTACACTAGTCCAACGCGTATGTATGCGCCCTTTTGCACTAGTCTGGCGGGTATGTACGCACCTATGTCTTCTGTATTGTGCATACGACACTGCTTCGACTCTGTATGACCCGATCTACGGCTGTACTTGCTGTTGCTCTGCTACCCAGATTTGTCCTTGCTACTAGATTTGTCTGTTGCTATTTTTTCCTTCTTTAGACCGATCAAATCTCTAGGTGAAAGTCCTTCTTCACCCTTGCTAAGATCTCCTTGAGCAAAAGTCCTTTGCTCTCTCCATGAGTCACTGACTCCAATAGATGTATTGTTGTTTTGCATCTCTCCCCATCACCTACTGTTGCTTTTCTAATCTTGAGTTGAATCCTAACCCTAATCTCTTAAATGATTAATGGTTGAGATTAGATCTCACCTCACTTGAGATCAATGGCTAAGATTATTTTATTTCACTAATGCTAATAACTTTATC
>JASDQU010686326.1:58799-75179 GCA_032191745.1 Picea mariana | reverse complement strand
TGTAACAGGGAAGAGCAGACGATGTCGTAATCCAGTAGTCAATTTGTATATCGTGGAGGGTGTGATGCCAATTGTTTCGTACCTGTGTCCAGTTGTCACTACTAAGAGGTAATTTAGTATTGAAAATAATTTTTTCGATAGTGTTAGATACTTGATAGGGATTACCATCTGTAAACAATGGCAATCTCCACTCCCCCAGCCCTGGACTCCGTGTGTCAATTTGTATATCACGGAACTAGGACTGCTATTTAGAGGACACAGAACAATAGAAGTGCAATGTTGAGTCAGCTAGTCTGCAGGTCCACTTGTCAATTTGTATATCGCGGAATTATGGGTGCTATTTGTAGGGAACAGAACAATGGACACCCAATTTTGAGCTCGCCCGCCCGAGAACCTGCGATCCAAAATGTGGCTAGTTATGGAATGCACAGTCCAACTCGCCATAAAATTCAATAAGTATGAAAAGGAACATCGGGCGGTCCAATTCGTCGTGGGAGGATATAGATGGAGATGAAGATATTTCAACACGCCAACAATGGAGGTGGTGATCATAGAAACGCAACTAAGTATATAACTAGAAAGAGATAATACACGAGAACAAGACAAGAGAAAAAGGACTAAGTATCTCGCAGAAGAACATATAGTGTTTTATTATTAATGAAAATGATTTCAAACCCATGCTGAGTTCTCATCAGTTAAGGCATAAATTGCAGATCAAAAAAGTATCTTTTGTACCACTATGTCTAGTTGCCACTAGTAAGAGCATTATTGATGTATATCAGGAAGGACGCGAAATTGTTGGGGATGGAAGGCACCAACAAATAATTTCAAGGAAGTTAATGTATATGAGGAACCCGCGGTGGAATTGTAGATCATAGATGTTTTGAGTGCAAGATGTATATAACGAAATGATAAACAACCGTGTTTGTAAGCGCTGACCCCGTAGCGATGGCCATAAAATTGGCTAAGTATGGAAAGGAACAACGATTGGCCCAATCTGTCATGTGAGGATATAGATGGAGATGAAGAGATGTCAACCTGTCAACTTTGGAACTAGATACCATAGAAAGGTGACTAAGTATATATCCAGAAAGCGATAACGAGATGGATGAATAAAAGGGCAGTTCTTATGTGCCAACCCAACAACCATAGCAATAAAATTGCCTAGGTATGAAAAGGAACAATGGTCGGTTGGATTCGTCATGTGAAGATACATATGGAGATGAAGATATGTTAGCCCGCGAACCCTGCAACTGCCCATCATAGAAAGATGACTAAGTATAAAACCAGAAAGCCATAATGGACGGGAAAAGGAAAAGGGATAAGTATCTGAAAGTCAAAAAACCTTTTTTCTCGTTTATTAATGACAATGTTTTCGAACCCTTGATGGATTCTCACTAGTAAAATCATAAAATACAGATCACTAAATTTCTTTAGCTGCAAGATGTATATGACGAAACAAGGGACATAGGTGCTGGGTACTGTGAATGCAGGGCCTGGTGGCCAGATAACTGGCTAAGTATTGGCCAAAAGATAAACTCCTTATCATCTATTCATCTTGTATTCCTTACAGACCACGGAAGCTCTTTAGCTGCAAGATGTATATGACGAAACAAGGATGGAATGGGAGTAAATGCGCTTGAGTACACACAGATTGCGTCAACATACTGAACAGGAACATTGCGTCAACACTTGAGCTACCTTGTTGTAACTCATTAATTCATTCTATTTACGGCACCCGAAGAATGGAAGCAGGATGGGTCCTCCAATTTCTTTCTTTAAATATAGGGCCGAAGCCACATAAGTATGGCTTATAAAAAATTATTCTTAAATGTAAAATGTAAGCAACGAATAGAGCAGGCTTTATTTAAATTGAAGTAGTGGGCAGCGAAAATAAAAGCTTGTCGTCCATGTTTAACGACACAGGCGAGGGTACAAAATAAAATTAAAACAAATACCAGAGATTGGAAAATACTATTAAAAAATAAACTGGAATTATTCTATATTCAAATAAGATGGGTTACAAAATACAGCTGAGGCTATTTGCCACAACGATTGTGATTTGGCCTGCCAATGACCAATAAAAAATATGTACATTGATGAAGCTTCTTGACAATTTTCTTGATGTTTAAACCCTTTATTCATAAAAAAACGAGCTGAATATCAATTTTAGGGTTTGTACTTAATCAGTGCTGCCAAGTACATCTATCCTAGTTTTTTGAATAACTCGTCTCTTCCAGATATGCCCTTCTTGGAATGGTTTCTTATTCAATATTCCATTCTTTGTCAAGTATTAATTTCCCTCTGCCATCCAAAACTTGGGGTTTTACGGTGCTTTTTTTGCAATGTTCCTGACCCTTGACATCCGAGACAACTTAGAAATGTGATTCAGGCTGATCTCGAAGTGGAGGGATTCATTTTATGTCACAATAGCCATGGCAGGGGAAAAAAATTCAAGTATGATGTGACTGGTATTCTCCTTGTATTCGATCATCTAGTAGGTTGAAAATCCTTCCTGAATATTTGTATGTTGAACTTCTTTGCTTTATTACAGTAAATTGGAAGAAACATCCAACCCAGCTGCAAAATGAAAATCTGTTGAGGTACATGACTTAATCAGCCATCACAACTCTGGCAAGTGCATCAAATGCTGCAGAACGCATCAACACAGGTCTGGAAAGTGTATCAAATGTTGTAGATCCCATCAGAATATATATTTCCTCATAGATGTGGTAGGTATGTCGGCCCACAGAAAGTTATAGAATGTTCAAAGGTGACACCAAATATGTCAAGTTTGCAACTACATCCAGAGGAAACCGAAAAAACTTTGACAAAGAACATGGCTTTTTGTCAAGTCGGTTACCAGACCCACATGTAGCTCATCAAAATTTGAAATAGAAAATTTGGTAGTGATAATATGTCGTTTTATCCACCCATACAGTTTCTGTTACCCGCCTCTGGTTACATTCACAAATGGAACAATATTTTGCGTCATTTACGAACATGACAGGCCATTTTTGCAAGCCACTGTAAATGCACCGCCCCTGAGGAACACAAATTCTTATGGGATCTGTAGAACTCGATACACTTGCCAAATATGTGTTGTTGGAAGAAGCTACATACTTCAACGAAGAAATTTTTTGCACGTGACCTGGGAATCCATTACAACTCCTAGCAAGAAAACAAAGAAGTTCAACAAACAAATCTCTAGGCAACCTTTTCAACCAATCAAAGCATCGAACACAGGGAGAACACCAACCAAAACATACTTGTTCTATTTTTTTCCTCCTCTCTGAGTTTCTCTTCTAGAATACAGTTTCTTTTTTACTCAAATCTCACGTCACATAAAACCAGTCTCTCTTCTTTCATCTGGGCCTCAATCACATCTCTAAGTTGTCTTACATGTCCATGACCAGGAACATTAGAACGAAGGCACCCTAAAGCGCAACTCTTTGATGATAGAGAGAGAGATGGCGATAAGTATTTAAAAGCAATGTTGGATGATCTTCCATATATTTTATGTTAATTCATTTTAATGAAAAATGTTCTCGATATTTTTGCTTATTAATGCCAATCTTTTTGAATATGTATGCCGAACAATGACTAATAACACGTATTAAAATTCCCATATCCAAGCAGATTCTCAAATATGACATATAATATATGCACAATATTAAAGAGGGACATGACGTCAAGGCCTCTATGGGTGACACATTCGTGGACTATGCTGAAGCTTTTAAGAAAACTAAAAGACTGCAAAAAAAAAAAAAATTCAAAATGTAGGCAAAAGAAATTACCAGATCCCATAATATTCACATGTCTATTCATTTTAATGGGAGATTTCCTCGAGATTTCCAGTTATGAAATCCCATCTTTTCGAACCTGTCTGGTCAGTTATGACTTTTCAAATCATAATTAATGTCTATTGGCAAGGGCGGAAGGTAGCAGGGATGCAGGGGAGTGACAAATGGTTTTAAATTTTATGAACCCGGAAAATCATTAACCCGCTAAACTTTGAAAAGTCGACTAAGTATGGAAAGCTAGGTAGAATAGACAAACTCATTGCAGGCAGAGGCATGGTTGTGAGTTCGAGGGGTGTTGGGTCGAGTTCTAGAGAATGAAAGTTTTGGGTAAAAGATGTATACACTGAACACGACCTTTCATAGTTCGATAAAACCTATCCGTGAAGCCATGTCCATAAAACTGGCTAAGTATGAAACTGAACGACGGTCAGTCAGAATGACCACAGAAAGGCGAGTAACTATAGATCCAGAAGTGCAGTTTACAAGAGGAAAATAAAAGGGAGATAACAACTATATTGCCCACACAACAAAACCTACTCCCATAACTATAAAACCATAGTAACACACAATCCATGGAAAAGCATCTTCATCTATGAAATATAGTTTGAGGTGGACAAACTCTAGTTCAACGCGTAAGAGATGAAATTTACATTGACTCCAAGTTTTTAGTATGTTATTTTATATTAATAGTATTCTATGCAAACTCCACTGCAAAAAATGTAACAAGAGATCCAACTGTGGATGCAGGATCCCAATATTGCAAACCGTAGCCAAACAAGAACAAGCAGCAAAGCAAATAACAACCTAGTTAAGAAGCACCAAAAGGCCCAACTGCACGTGCAGGACCAGAACCCTGCAAAGTCGAATCAAGCAACGATAAACAACATGCAACGAAGAAAGAAGAAAGCAACAACCACTCCACAAGGAATGACGCAGTTCCAATCGCAATTGCAGAAACCCAAACGTGCAAACTGCAATAACACAAACAGACAAGCAAGAACAACAACATGCAAACAAGAAATCACTGGAGATGCAAAAAACAAGCATGAACCAGTAAACCACCAATGCCGCTGAGGCATATAAATTTAAAAATCGAAAGAAAATGTATTCTAACAAGCCTGTTAAGTAAGGATTCAATGCTACCAAGCTTGTTAGGTAAACATTTAAGTCTGTCAGAAATGCTCTGTAAACATTTAAGAAAAAAATGCAATGTGGCAGGTCTCTGACGTATCCCAAAAAAGATATTATATTTTTTTGTAACAATAGTTTGAACACCAGAGAATGTATTGGAAGGCCAAAAACATTGTCATAAATTTACCTAGCATAAAATGCTAAGCCAAACATTCAAATTAATGCTAGCATTAATCCACCTTCGATGGATGCATAACAAAATATATTATTCAAAAAGACCATATACGATCAAATACTTTGGATATGCCAACATATATAACATTGGGAATAGTGAAGCCGACAATAATACCTCCAATCCCTTGTCCAATCAGATCATGACAAATATGGTACTTTTTTTAATAAAAAAATCGATGTTTTCAGTTCCCTAGTTCCAACAATAGATAATATGGAAATATTTGTGGTCAAAGGAAAAACTAATACGAAGTCAATGATTTATTGATTGCTATAGTCCCTCTATGCCTATGGCAGGGACTAATAAGATGGATTGAGAAAAACAACCCTTAATGGCTGCCTTTATACACAAAAAAACAATAATGGGTCATTTTATCAATTTACACCCTTATAAGAAACAATCTAAACTTGGTGAGATTTGGTAAGTTATTAGTTCCTGCTGAAGGCAAGACAAGGAATCTAGTGATCGATTCAGCGTTGACAACATATTAGTTCAAGTTTGACTTTTCATATATCGACCATATTCCTAATTTTTTATGATGATTTGTAATTTTTTTTATTAAATATTTTTCAAAAAAATATTTTTTTACAATCTTATTGGTTATAAGACTTTGAAGTCTTATTGATAGCTTTGCTCCTCCCAATGTTTATTTTTTCATTCATGTCGTAACTTTTTATCATGATTTCCATATATGTAATTTTAATCATTCTTTCTCATATGAATAAGTTCCCTAAGTTATCTTCACATTAGACATTAATGCTTCTTGTCAGTGCACCCAAATTTCAATCTAAGTTATCTTCACATTCGCATTAGACATTAATGATTCTTGTCAGTGCACCCGAATTTCAATTTAAGTTTACCAAGTTATCCAAATTTCAATTTATGTTTACCAAGTTATCCAAATTTCAATAATTAAGATAATTTTTGAATAAGTTTTTCTTAGCAGTGTCGACCAAGTCACTTCATTAAGGATAAAACCAATCAAATTGACTAACCCTACAGGTTCTAATTCCATTTTAAAAGTAGGTTGCAATGTCTTTAAGATCTTAATTTACACTTTAAACCGCGTTGTGAAATATATTTTACTTTGGTTTCCTCCAAAACATCAACCTATGCAAAGTGACCCTAAGGAAATGAAGCATTCAAAACAGTTCGCAGAGAGATAAATGGCCAAGAACAAGATCAGTTGCTATTCTTAGACTAGATGATTAGAAAGTACATAAATACCATCATAAAAGCAACATATGTTGCCTAAGAAAATCATATTCCCTGTGATGAAACTCCAAATGTTGAATCTAAAATTTACCTCTTGTTCCTATTTGACAACTTTTTTCTGAGATATCAACCCCTGTAACATAGTGGTTGGAACTAGCAAGAGATAGCACATCATACCCCCACATTTAATAAATAGATACAACCATGGAAAGCTCAATCCCTTCAAATTCTACTAGGCTCATGTTGATGTCCCTATTCACTACCTAATTTGTGTCTGAATCTAGTCAGAGTGCAAGGATATTGAGCTATAGACTAGTATGAATCTGAAACACTTACCAATAAAACAAACTGATTTGATCAACCCAAAGTGAAAATATGCATAAAGGCCAGGCCAAAGAAAAGTGTCCTAAACCCATACCAAATGAAACTGGTTCTATGTGATTTTTGTCTTTCAATGTGAAAATCTTATATAAAACGAGTACAATGGATATGAAAGACCATTGAAGGATTGACATAGTTTCAACTTTTAGATTATGTATCAGAAAAAAATAACATCAACCCACATATATTAAACACCTAAAATCAATAATGCCAATGGCCTATTACTTTTCAGAGGCCGTCAGAAATGTAATTTTGATAATGATACAAGTGTTTGAATAATCCGCAAATTGAAATGGAAAATGAGAATAGAGAATACATACAACACCACATCCAGGAACCAGAATCCTACCCCAAGGAAGAAGGCCCTATTGTTGTACTTAGTGGGAGACAATTGGAGTAAACTATCTTAAATCCCAATGTGTCACTCTTTCCTTTTAACACTTGTCCCATTCATCTAATAACGACCAATTCCAAATCCATTACATCTATCATCAACACTCAGACATCTTGTTCAATTTAAAATGGCCAAAACATTATAGACAAAGGAAAATACATGCAATTTGTTTACCCATTGGCTTGTCATTGACGAGTTCTCGCAACCTAGATTGCGCCTCCTCGTGAATCCTGGTAATTTGTTCCATTAAATTTGCTTGGGATTATAAATCTCTTACAGCTAAGGATTGGAAGCCCTTGATATTCGGTCTGAATGCAAATGACAGTAACCTTCTTCTAAGGAGACTGGTTATGGGCATCGACCTTGGTCCCTTGCTCGCAATCGAATGGTATTATACTTGCATGATCCAGATTTACATTCGATTTTTCCACCTGTAATGCATCTCCCCGACTAAGGAGTGAATTTAATGCTCATGTTTCGTATACGCCAGCTATGCATTTTTCAGTTTCATGTTCTTCTATTTATACTGTTCATGTGCTTAGACTGACAAGTAAGCTCTTTTTTAATGAATTTTTTTTTTTTTTTCCACTCAAGTGCATCGATTGCAGGACTCAGGTTTGTAACTTGCTCAATCTATCGAATCACTTAGACTAACAGTATGTTTTTTTAATGAAACATTAAAAAGTCTTTGGTCTATCACTTGCTTAGTTTTTTCAAATTGCTCAGATTGACAATATGGATTGACCGTATTTTTTTCAATTAAACATTAAAAAAAAATTGATTTGTTACTCTGACAAGGTCGTTGTCAGTGTGGCAATAAGACCCCAATTCTGTCTACCAATAGAATAACAAATAAATAAATTTAAGCATTTAAAAAAATAATAAAATTTAACATTTCATCTAAAACTATAGAAAAACTGCACACATTTTTTATCAAACACCAAATTAATAGCTAGTCAGCAGGCGAACTCATTGCTATATACTAACCTTTCAGCAGGTATAATAATGAGAGAAAGTGTGAAGATGACTGCAATTCTAGGATACATAAGTGGGGGTTCACATGTTAACAATGAGGGAAAGTGGTGAGTGTGGGCTTACATTCAACAAGTGACAACGAGGAGAAGTGAGAGGGTGAGTGTGGGGTTTACATTTTAACAAATAACAATGAAATGAAGTGTGAAGGCGAGTGTGAGTGTTGTACACATACCTTATAACATTTTTCATTTTTCTTAATCCTTATTGTGAATTTTTCTATTCATTATTTATAAATATGTGAATGTAATAATGACATACATATGAATAATTATTTATAACATTTTTCTTAATTCTTATTGTAATTTTTTCTTATTGGTTTATAAATATGTGAATGTAATAATGATATACATATGAATAATTATTTATAAATATGTGAATGTAATAATAACAAGTGTTTCCTGGCAACGTAGTCCCTGCCAAGTTGAAATGGGAATACAAAGACATGTGGGAAGCAACTTGAAGTACATGTGGTATCCATGCAGAGGATGACTCGTGCCAGTGTGTCACATGCCAACCATAAGACATTGGGTTGGTAGATGACCCCAAAGAACCTCTTGAATTAGTTAATAATAATATTATATTAATATGTGGTTAATATGCGAATGAGGATGTCAACCCTACTACGTTTTTTATAGATGTGATACTCATGTTTAAGTTTTTTCCTGAGGTGTGTATAGTTCAAATATGGGACTTAGAAAATTTCTGTCTCAATGAATTCAAATAAAGATTCTTGGAAAACAGGACCAGGAATCACACACATTAAACATTCAAATATAATAAACACAATTTCCTGACATCCAACATAGTTGAAGAAAAAACATTTATCATTCTGAAAGGAGCATACAAGGCACTATCGAAATTGTTCCCGAATTAGTTTTCTTTGAAATTTATCAAAAAATAATAATGTCTGTTACATATTTCTGGAAATTTAAATGCGTTTTTCATATAGACTGGGATTGGGGCTCCCACGAACCATAAAATAAATAAGTACAAGAAATAGGACTATAGAAAGAAGAAGTGCACGCCGGTAGAGAGGAAGACCTGAAAATAAGAAATTGGAACTTATGAGTCTTTGGTTAGAGATTTCTATTTAAAGAGGTAGGATAATTGGATTGATAAAGAAAGCAAGATGTGATTAGTATAGACTTACTATGAAGTTGATGCCTTTTTGTTTCTCTTGTCAACGACCACTGGAATCGTGCCAACCAGTTTTTTCCCTTCGTCGCAGAGCTTTTCCATTCTCCTTTCGAGCCAGTATTCAATGTAGCTTCTCATGGGGTCCATGTTGATTTCATCCCGGATTTCTATATTGAAAATCTCATTTTCTAATTTCCTTTGATCCATAGAAATACTATGCAGAGCCTATTCAATTTATTCATTGTGTGCCAAATAGTCCACTAGCCAGTTATCGACGTCATCTTCACCATATTCAAGGATGCCATAAAACTTTTCTAAAGACAACCCCTTTAAAATATCAACTTGTTCATCGAAGTCTTGCTTGGTTAAGGACAAGCATTTGGGGATTAAGTTTGGGTCTTGAACCTCATTGTGTTAGGGACCTAACCCCTCACGTAGGTAGAATAATATATTATGATGTAATAAAGGTCAATATTAATAAGGCCTAGCAATAAGGAATAATAAGTCGAATGTAAGAAGACCTAATAGAAGATTCTACTTCTAGAAGGATCTTCCTCTAGATGGTTCTTTTGATAGACATATTTAGTATAAATAGGAGTCGAGGGTATGAGAACTGTTGTCTTGGATATTATTGTAGTAGATCTCTGCTCGAATGGAGGTTTCCCCCTCAAAGAGGAAAGTGAACATTTCTCTTAGTAATCAAAGTGCTCTTTCTAGTGTTATTCTGTTATCATTTTTCAGTATTATTGTGGTGTTTTTCTAGCTATATTGTTGTTCATCTGCCATTTCTAGCATTTTATTTCTGTTCTGCATACTTTTTATATATGGAATATTACAAATGGTATCAGAGCACTTTCCTCAGCAGAAAATTGTGGGTCAATATTTTTTTTTTCCAGGGTAGAGACGTATTCTGGCATCATTAAGCTATAGAGATCTGTCGTTACATGCATAAACCCGCGGTTAGAGATTCATACAAGTAGGAAATACAATTGGTACTTAAGTGCACATCTGTTGGCCACCGTTGTAACCCTTGTTGGTACCCCTTCGAGTGGTAGCGCATCAGGCAACACCTATATACAAATCAACCTAGATTTCCTGAAGCCTTCTTTAGATAAACCGATTAGCCGCCTGACTGCTATAGTGCCACCGAGAACAACACTCAAGAAGATAATATCTAGTACCTGGGTAGTCGGGTAGTACAGCTAAGGGCACGGTCTATCCTCTTTAGTTGGTGCCCTGAGATATTGGATTGAGTACTATTGTTGGACCTCGCACGTATATCAGAGAGCTATAGCATAGGGAAAACCCTTGCCTGTAGAACCCTTGAATACCTAACCCTTGGGGATGGAAAAATAAAATAAAACGGACATGATATATTTCCGCGCAACTGTGTTCGAGTTGCCAAAACATTACACATTTCTTCCTAATTAATAATTTGGGCATCTCATCACTGCAATATTCTTCAGACTAGAGTATAACTCCACATGTGTAAAGTCTAGAAATTTTTGCACCATTGTTTGAGACCTATTCCATTGGATTTATCTCTTTTCCCTTATCACAATCATACCTATCATTTTTCAGCAAAAGTTTTGACCCTCTTTGGTTCCCTCATCATCATGGCCCATACCCATAGCCAAGACATGGAAGCTCGCTTCAATACCTTGCAATCTAATTTCACAGAGACCCAACAAGAAGTGAGACAACTTAGTGCTAATATTTCCACCATCAATAAAAACATGCATTCCACCATCGCCGCCTCAATTGCGAAACTCAAAGAAGACCTCAAACAAGACATGACTACTGAACTTGAATTTTTCGCTTCGATGATCTACACCAAGATGCATATCCATGTAGATCCCCCTTTATCTGACCCACCTTTGCATACCGAAGCTGAAACTTCCTCTCATTCCCAAAATTTTCAGCCCTATCACTTTCAGCGTGACCTACGCCTTCCATGGGTGGATGTGACCAAATTTGATGGCTCGAAGGCCACTGGTTGGGTAACTCAAATGGAACATTATTTCTCTTTGTACGACATTACAGATGACTTGGCCAAACTCTGGTATGGTGTTCTCCATCTAGATCAAGAATGTTGGAAATGGTGGCAATGGAGAAAAACTATTTGTCAAGGGTATGTTTCTTGGACACACTTTTTGGCAGAGATTTATGAACGCTTTGACATTGACACTAACCATTTATACCGTTTGACAAAGTTGAAACAATCTGGCACAGTGGAATACTTTATAACTTCTTTTGAGCGACTAGCTTTTTGTACATAGGGCATGTCTGATGCTTTTTTTTGAGAATATTTTATCAGTGACCTCAAGGATGAGATTTGTGCCCATGTCCTCATGGCTCGACCTCAGAGTTGGATGGAGGCTACTAAACGAACTAAGGAAGCACAACAGGTTGTCTCTTCTCAAAACCGAAAACCCTCCTTTATTCCTCGCACTAAAC
This sequence comes from Picea mariana, assembly GCA_032191745.1. Lineage (NCBI taxonomy): Eukaryota > Viridiplantae > Streptophyta > Pinopsida > Pinales > Pinaceae > Picea > Picea mariana. The sequence goes on along the minus strand of JASDQU010686326.1, from coordinate 63,394 downwards.
CAATAAATCCAACTCCTCCTTCTACTCCACTAAAGATCCAAAAATTGACCAGGGCCGAAATGGATGAACGCCAACTCAAAGGCCTTTGTTATAATTGTGATGAAAAATATTTTCAAGGACAAAAGTGTAAGGAACAAAAGATTTTTATGGCCATCTCGAAGGATGTTTCGGAAGAGGATGTTGAAGCTCCCCTTGTGTCCGAGTCACCTGAACCCACCGACATTACCCCTCCCTCGAACCCTCCTGAAGTAGAACCGATCATTTCCCTAAATGCTCTCATGGGCTTCTCTGCTCCCCAAACCCTCAAACTAATTGGCTAAATCAAGCATAGGAAGGTCATCATTCTTTTTGATAGTAGAAACACCCATAATTTTATTCATCACCGCATTTCCCAAGAAACTAATTGCTATATCCGTGTAGTCAATAATTTCCAAATCATGATTGCCAATGGTGGGTCCATGAAATGTGGAGGGCATTGTGAAAATGTGTGTCTCCAAATTGGTGACTACCATTTGAAATCTCATATGTTTGCTATCAACATGGGCGGTTGTGACATTTTGTTGGGTGAAGATTGAGTAAGGACTTTGGGTCCCATTCTCATGGATTTTAAGGAATTAACCATGCAATTTGACCAGGAGGGAAAACAATATAAGTTCCAAGGCATCGCCATCAGTTCCCCTGAGATCATTAGTTCCCATCGTATGGAAAAGATGCTCAAAAAAGGTCATTCGGGCGTTATTTCCCAACTCCATGCCATACAAGCAACTGAGACACCCTCTGTGCCACAGGACCTCCAATCCATCCTCTCTAAACATCAAGTGGTTTTTTCCTCTCCCCAGGGAATCCCTCCTTCTTGTGGTGTCCATGATCATTCCATTCACCTTGTCACAAGAAGCCATCCTCCCAATATCCGTCCCTAGCGTCACCCCTTTTCCCAAAAAAATGAAATTGAGAAAATGGTTCAAGAACTGCTTAACGTAGGTGTTATCCGCCCTAGTACAAGCCCCTACTCTTCTCCTGTGGTCATGGTCATGAAGAAATAAGGCTCTTGGAGGATGTGTCCTGATTTCTGCACCCTCAACAAACTCACCATTAAATACAAATTTCCCATTCCTGTCATTGATGACCTCTTGGATGAATTGAGTAGTGTCCAATTCTTTACTAAACTTGATCTTCGTTTTAGATACCACCAAATCCGTATGAAAGAGGCAGACATTCCTAAGACTTCCTTTAGAATTCATGAGAGCCACTATGATTTTTTGGTCATGCCCTTTGGTTTGTATAATGCTCCCTCCACTTTCCACAGCCTCATGAATCATGTCTTCTGTCCTTTTCTCCACCATTTGGTCTTAGTTTCTTTGATGATATCCTCATCTATAGAAAAACATGGACAAACCATCTTGCTCATGTGAATCGAGTTCTCCATCTATTCTCTCAACACCAACTTTCCTAAAACAATATAAATGTTCTTTTGGTGCCTCTGAAGTTGAGTACTTGGGTCATCTTGTTGGCAAGCACGACGTCAGGGTGGATCCTAAAAAGATTGAAGCTATGCAAGATTGGCCTCACCCAAAGACTCTCAAAATATTGTGTGGAATTATGGGCTTAAAAGGTTATTATCACAAGTTTGTTAAGAATTATGGAAATATTACGACCTCTCTCATTGCACTCCTTAAAAAGAATTATTTCACCTCGACTCCATTAGCTGCTCAGGCTTTTCAAACCTTGAAGATGGCCATGTGCACCTCTCTAGTCCTGGCACATCCTGATTTCACAAAGACCTTTGTCCTGGAATGTGATGCTTTAGGAAAAGGAATTGGCATTGTCCTTATGAAAGAGGGTCGGCCTTTGGCCTTTACCAGTGAACAACTGTCTGCACGAAATTTGGGCAAATCAATCTATGAAAATGAAATTTTGTCTATTCTACATATCATTGATATTTGGCGCCCTTATCTATTGGGGAAACTCTTCCAAATTAAGACAGATCATCAAAGCCCCAAGTATTTTCTGGAACAATGCATTTTCTCCCCAGAGAAACAAAAATGGGTGACTAATATCTTTGGATATGATTATGCGATCATTTACAAGAAAGGAAAAGACAATGTGGTTATGGATGCACTTTCCCAAAAATATGAAGATGAAGGGTCCCTTTTTTCTCTCTCCTTCATTGTACTAGATTATCTCCAAGTTGTTCGCCAGGAATGGCTACACAATTCCAAAAGTTCGCATCTGATACAACAATTGCAGTCCAATTCTCTAGTTTCCCCAGGGTACTCTTGGCTCCATGATGAGCTTCAATACAAAGGCCGTTTGTATTTAAGTAAACAGTCAAAACTTAAATCCATGGTACTTTCTGAGCTTCATGCTACACCCACATCCGGGCACTCAGGGTTTACCAAAACCTATGACAGGGTCAAACGTTCTTTTTTCTGGGATGGTATGAAACAAGACGTTCATAATTTTGTGGCTGAATGTGATGTGTGTCAATGCAACAAGCGTGAAATAATCAAATCTCCTGGCACACTACAACCGCTTCTGATTCCACCTGCTATTTGGAGTGATATCTCTATCGATTTTATTGTAGGCTTACCTAAATCAGGAAATAAATCAGTCATCATGGTGGTCGTTGATCACCTTTCCAAGTATGTTCATTTCTGTTCTCTTCAAAACCCATTTACAACAACCATTGTGGCTCAATTTTTCATGGATCAGGTCTTCATGCTTCATGGCATGCCACATTCTATTGTTTCTTATCGTGACCCAACTTTCACCAACAATTTTTGGTAATAAATGTTCAAGCTACAAGGCACCCAATTGCATCTCAACACAACTTATCATCCCCATACTGATGGTGAAACTGAAGTTGTCAACAAGTGCTTGGAAACATATTTGAGGTGTTTTGCATCAGAAAAGAAAAATCAGTGGGCTCAATGGTTACCACTAGATAAATGGTGGTACAACACTTCATACCACACATCTACCCGCATGACTCCTTTTGAAGCAGTATATGGAAAAAATTCACCTTCAGTTCTCTCATAATTACCAGGTGTCTTGAAGGTCCAAGTGGTTGACCAAATTCTTACAGTTCAAGAGGCTATTCTCCATACCCTCAAAGAGAATTTGGTCATGGCCCAGAATCGCATGAAGCAACAAGCATATCAAGGTCTATTTGAACGTTAATTTGCAGAGGGGGATCAAGTGTTTCTTCGATTGCAACCTTACAAGAAAAATTCCCTCAAGGCTGACCATTGTCAGAAAATGCTGCCCAAATTTTATGGTCCTTATACTGTTCTCAAGTGTGTGGGACAGGTGGCCTATCAGTTAGATTTTCCTAGTCATTCTAAACTACAACCTGTTTTTCATGTTTCCTTCTTAAGGAAGGTGATTGGAACTAAGTGCCAAACTCAAACCAACCTTCCCTATTTGAACGAAGAAGGCTCCATTTGGCTACATCCAGAAGTAGTTTTGGACCAACGTGAGCATCGCCTACGTCAACGAACCATCAAGGAAGTGTTAGTCCAGTGGAAAGATACAACCCTAGCAGATGCCACTTGGGAACCAACTACCATCCTGCAACAATTTCCACATCTCAAGCCTTGAGGACATGTTAGGGACGTAACCCCTCATGTAGGTAGAATAATATATTTCGATGTAATAAAGGTCAATATTAATAAGGCCTAGCAATAAGGAAGAATATGTAGTGTACCAATTGCTCTGATACCAATTTGTAGTGTACCAATTCACTACCCAGGTTCACCCAAACCTCTCGGTATAGCATTCATTAGATGGATATAAAAACAAGTGCATTTAACCAGAATTAAACGCACTTAATTCGTAGAGTAAAATATATAAGTTACTGTTACCATTAACAAACCATAGCATGCAACAGTAATTCATTTACACAACGGAAAACATGATACAAAACAGCACAGTCATGTCAAATGTGTTAAAACATAACTCAGATTACTTATCTTTTATCTGCTGTAGCATTCACCAACCAAGTGCAGGCCTTCCACGAACCTCCTAGCCTTAGACCACACTGTTCATCAGCTCAACAATAGGTCACCCCCGAGCTAGGACCGAGCTCCACCCCAAGGCAAGGAATCTAGACTCAGGCTGAGGTTACAGGGAAGACAACACATACACNACAGGAAGAAGCTCTCCCAGGAATCTCCCACGCTCACTACACACAGACCCTTATCCCTCACATGCCTGTTCCACCCCAGGAGAGTGCATCTTCTCTGTCACCTAGACAGTCCTTCGGCTGCCAGCCTCCCTTACCTTGGGTTACAGGAACAGACCGGACCGGAATTCTCCGGGTTCTATGGAAGCTACAGGGATTTCTCTTAGGAGTTATCTTCTCCCTCTGCGCACTCTCTCACCTAGAGGAGTCGCTCACAGGCCAACAAGCCTCACGCAGTCCAATACTGCGCGGTCATGACAACTCACGGGAAACAGACACAGGCCTCCCCAAATCGGTTCAGCAGTCACAGGATGATCTCACGGTCATGATTTCTGAACAAGGACTCCACGCACAGGCTAGCTCATATTTTCCCCAATGACAAGGATTCTTCCATTGGAGTCCAACACAGGCT
>JASDQU010686326.1:42101-52129 GCA_032191745.1 Picea mariana | reverse complement strand
GTATGTATGTATGTATGTATGTATGTATGTATGTATGTATGTATGTATGTATGTATGTATGTATGTATGTATGTATGTATATGACGTAACATTTTTTTATATGCACAGATGTTGTCAAATAGAAGAAGTTGTAATATATGCAGAATATTGAACAGGAACATGATGTCAACACCTGAGTTGCCTTGTTGAAATAGAGTCATTATTTCATTCTATTTATAGGACCCCGAAGAATGAAAGTAGGACGAGTCCTCCCATTTCTTTCTTAAGTATAGGGGGGGTGCCACATAAGTATGGCCTATCAAAAATTATCATTCCATGTAAAATGTAAGGAGCGAATAGAGTAGCTTTTTATTTAAATCGAAGTGTTGGGCAACACAAAGAAAGGCTTGTCGTGCATGTTTAACCAAACAAAAAAAAAATACAAAATAAAATAAAAAACAATACTAGACATTGGAAAACACCATACAAAAACCTCAAATATTATATATTTAGATAAAATGGGTTACAAAATATAGCTGAGATTATTTCCCAAAATAACTGTCTTGAAATAGTTCAGCAGATATTCTCTGAAATTTAAATGTGTTTTCCATAATGATTGCGATTGGGGTTGTCGTGGATAAAAAAAAAATGTACAATAATCAAGCCTGTAGACAGTCTTTTATAGATTTCAACTTGATCATCAAATGCTTGCCTGGTAAAAAATAACGAGTTGAATATCAATTCCAGGTCTTGGACTTCATTGATGCTTCCAGCTATATCTATCCCAACTTCTTGAATAACTTGCCTCTTCTAGATATGACCTGCATGGATTAGTTGTTTATTCAACATTCCATACTTTACTAAGTGTTAATTTCCCTCGATCGTCGAAAACTTAGTGTTAAAGGTGCCTTCTTTGTAATGTTCCTGTTCATCGACATTTGAGAGAACTTAGAGATGTGATTCAGGCCCAATTCAAAGGCAAGGGAGTGGTTTTATGTGACATCAACTTTGGGGCAAAAAAATCATGTTAGCCAACAAAAGATGAAACAAAAAAAATTCAAGTATGTTGTGAGTGTTATTCTCCCTGTGTTCGATCATTTGTTTGGTTGAACGGCCTGCCTGAAGATTTGTATGTTGAATTTCTTTATTTTATTGCTATAAATTGGAAGGGACATCCAAGTCACCTGCAAAATTCTCCTCTGTTGAAGTATATAGCTTCTTCCAGCAACGCAGATATGGAAAGTGTATCAAATGTTGCAGATCACATCAAAATATATCTTTTGTCATAGGGGTGGCAGACATCGTGGCTCACAAAATGGTCTAGAATATTCGGAAGTGACGCCAAATATTCAGAAGTGATGCCAAATATTTGGATCCTCACGAAGGTGAGAAAATGTATGTGTGTTTGAATCAACATTCTAAAATTACAGAACCTTTTATGACGAAGTTGTAACAGACTTGACAGACAACCAACTTCTATGTCAAAGATTGTTGAGCGACATTTGGATGTAGTAACAGACTTGACATATGATCAATTTTCGATCACTATTGATACTACTGTCAAGTGTAACAATTCATTATCCCAGGCTCCAGGTAGTTTTAGCTTCAAGAATCCACACTAGTGGTGACTCCAGGCTCTAGATAGCTTCGGCTTTGAACATCGACACTGGCGGTGGCAATGGGAACAGTTCCATTGACTGCAGTGCGGTAATGCTATGAACAAGTAGACATGTCATTGTCAAAGAACTTAGACTACAGGATTGTTAGACCCGCAAAGAGCATTGACTTTAGTGTTTCTTTGTCACAACAATTACAATGTTGGTGTGAGTCCATAAATCTTTGGAGGTTGGGTGTCTTGTGCGATGATGCCCTTGACATTAGGTACATGTCAGACATCTATTATCTGACATTGTAGTGTTAATGCGATTGCTATAGTGGACGACAAATCGATTGCATTGGCACAAGCAATATTAATTGTGTGATTAATTAACATCCTTGAAGGACGTGAATCCCAAACAATGCCTGAAACTTTTTGAACAACCATGTGTTAAAAAAATACATTGTTTTATAATTTAAGAAACAAGAAACTATATTTCTATGTCTAACATTAGGTTGCACACATAAACCTTTTTAAGTTAACCAAAATTAATATATAGTCAACTCAGATTCCCGGAAGTGTTCAAATTCCATAGAGCTAGTTTATTTCCATCATGTTGGTTGGGATAGAAGGATCCACCACTAGGACAAAGAAATAAGGTAGCATTAAAAGCACCTATGAAAAATTAAGCTGGTGATGGAAACACTCTATGATCAGGAAGGCACTCTATCCTTATCGATTCGTGATTCTGATGAACAACCCAAGATGCGCTTGCAGCGAGGCCATGGCAATTTATTTGATCCAGACAAGGAAATACTTCAAGCATCGAGTATTTCCTTTCTTTCTTTTTTTGAAATATCAGATCTACTGCAATAGAATAAATGCATTCTCCTTATTCAAAGCAAGGGAAACAACAGGAAGATTGATATTCATTGGAAATAGATCTGCAATATCCTACTACATCAAGGTCTCTTCTAAAGAATTAAACAAAATGATTACATGAAGGTGGTAGTAAAAGGTGATTTTCAGAAACCAAATCATTACATGAACACGTCAAACCTCTTGCAGAAGGCGGTAGTATAAAGTAATATTCAGAAAGTGTTGCGAAGTGCATAATCCATAATTCCTTCCCATTAACTTTTCCCAGTTACATGTCGATGTAGGCATCAAAAATTTTTAAGAGCCTCGTTCCTTGGTTATATACCCACCTCTAACTACGAGGAGAATATTATTGCAAAGAGAGGCAAGCTCTTCGACCCAGATGCAATCATATGCATAGGAATAGTGAAAAAAATGTGCAGTACCAATATAAAGTTGATTGTATGTGGAGTCCGTTACTACATCCAGAGGACAGTGAACAAACTTTGATAAAGAATTTGACTTTTTGTCAAGTCTGTTACCACACCCATAGGTCACTCAACAAACTTTGAAATAGAAACTTCTGTAATTTTAGGATGTTGATTCAACCACCCATACAGTTTCTCACATTCGTGATGATCCAAATTTATAATTTCCTTCTGAGTATATTCGTGAATGGAGTAATATTTGGCGTCATTTCCAAAAATTCCATACCATTTTGCAAGCCACGATATGTGCGACTCCTCTGACAAAAGATTAATTCTTGTGTGGTCTGCAGGATTTGATACATTTTCCAAATCCGTGTTGTTGGAAGAAGTTATATAATTCAATAAACGAGCATTTTGCAGGTGACCTGAAAGTCTCTTCCAATTTCTAGTAAAAAAACAAATAATTTCAACATACAAATCTTCATGGAGGCCTTTCAACCAACCAAAGAATCGAATACAAGGAGAATACCAATCATAAGATACTTGAATTTTTTTTGTGTCTGAGTTTCTGTTGGCTAACAGGTTTTTTTTCACTCAAAGCTGATGTCACATAAAACCATTCTGTTGTCTTTCAATTGTGACTAAATGGCATCTCTAAGTTGTCTCACATGTGGATGACCAAGAACATTACAACGAAGGCAACTTAAAGCCCAAGTCTTCGATGATAGAGAGAAATGGGAATAAGTATTTAAAATGAACGTTGGAGGATGATAGTATGATATTCCATAAATCTTGGTTTAATTCATTTTAATGGCAGATGTCCTCGATATTTTTGCTTATTAATTCCAATCGTTTTGAATATGTGTGTTGAATAGTCACTAATAACATGAGTTAACATTTCCATATGCAAGCAGATTCTCAAATATGACAACCTGTAATATATGCATAGTATTAAAGAGGGACATGATGTCAAGACCTTTGTGGATAACACATTTGTGGATGACAACAGGGTACTAAAATATTTCATTATTACTATGATGATGCCTTAAAAAAACTAAAATAACCAACAATTTTTTCCAATTCAAGATGGACACAAAAAAAAATCATCAGATCCCATAATATTCACCCGTTAATGCGTTTTAATGGGAGATGTCCTCTTATTAAAGCCAATCTTTTCGAACCTGTCTGGTGAGTTGTCACTAGTATAAGCATAATTAATGTGCATTGGGAAGGGCGGAAGGTGGTGGGGATGGAGGGGAGCGAAAAATGATTTTAAACTTTTCTGAATCCAGGAGTCCGTGAACCTGCGAAAATTTGAAGACTCGACTAAGTATGGAGAGGCGGGTTGGACAGACGGACCCATCATAGGTAGAGTTAGGCTTGCGAGTTGGAGGATTCTGTGGTTTAATTTTAGATCACTAAATTTTTTGGTGCAACATGTATACCCCGAACACAGGGCACCAGAGTTCGATAGTGCCTATCTGCGAACTCGCTTTCATAAAATTGGCTAAGTATGTAAACGAACGACAGTTGGTCAGACTCGTGATGTGAAGATATAGATGGAGATGAGAATTTTTCAGTTCACCACCCCGAGAACCCGCATCACAGAAACATGACCAAGTATAGAACCAATCTTTTTGAATATGTGTGTTGAATAGTCACTAATAACACGAGTTAGCATTTCCATATGCAAGCATATTCCCAAATATGACAACCTGTAATATATGCACAGTATTAAAGAGGGACATGACGTCAGAAAGTTTGTGGATGGAACGTTTGTGGATGAAAGTGGGGTAGTACAATATTGCACTGTTACTATGATGATGCCTTAAAAAAACTAAAATAACCAACAATTTTTGCCAATTCAAGATGGATGCAAAAAAATCATCAAATCCCATAATATTCGCCCGTTAATGCGTTTTAATGGGATATGTCCTCGAGCTTTACGCTTATTAATGCCAATATTTTTAAACCTATCTAGTGAGTTGTCACTAGTAAAAGCATAATTATTGTGCATTGGGAAGGGTAGAAGGTGGTGGGGATGGAGGGGAGGGAAAAATGATTTTAAACTTTTTTGAACCCAAGAGTTCATGAACCCATGAAACTTTGAAGACTCGACTAAGTATGGAAAGCTAGGTCGTTCAGATGGAGTCATTGTAGGTAGAATCATGCTTGCAAGTTCGAGGAGTCCGGGCTCGAATTGTAGATCATCGAAGTTTTGGGTGCAAGATGTATACCCCGAACACGGGGCACCAGAGTTCGATAACACCTATCCGCGAACTGGCGTCCATAAAATTGGCTAAGTATCCAAATGAATGGCGGTCGGTCGGACTTGTGATGTGAAGATATAGATGGAGATGATGATTTTTCAGTTCTCCACCTCGAGAACTCACGAGCATAGAAACATGACTAAGTATAGAACCTGAAACGCATAATAGAGGGGAAGAACAAAAGGGAAAAACAGGTAAGTTTAGAAGAGGAAAAAGAAAGGGAGACAAGAAATTTATTCCTCACACAACAACACTTAGTCTCATAATTATGAAGCCATAGAAACACATTAACTAAGGGAAAAAAATTCTTAGATATGAAATATAGTCGGAGAAATTTTTTCATATTGTTTTATCTTAATAGTAGTTTTTGGTGGCCCAACTATAAAACCATGTTCCAATTTGTGTCTCTCAAGTGGAGATGTGTTTATGAAGAAACAAATGAACAAGTATGAATAGGCTCAACTGTAGCCGCAGGACCTCAAATCTGCAAAGTTGAATCAAACAACAACAAGCAACATCCAACGAACCAACGAAACCATGTTCCAATTTGCGTTTCTCAAGTGGAGAATTGTTTGTGAATAAACCGGTGAACAAGTACAAAGAGGCTCGATTGCAGGTGAAGGACCTCAACTCTACAAATTTGAATCAAACAACACCAATCAGCATCCAACGAACCAACAATTAAGCATCAACTAGTCAACCAAGAATGTTGGTGAAGAACAGTATTGTCCAAATTTACTGCAAACAAGATTGTATACAAAAATCGGAGGAATGTATTGATCCAGGTGGATCATCTCAAAATTATATAGAGTTAAAGTATTCAAATGGAAAAGTAAAGTTTACAAAGTGGAAGAGCTTGTCAGCAGCTTTCCGGTGACGTTCGTTTTAGGAAAAACGGCCTCCAGGTAACAAAGATATGAGCAGTTGAAGTTTCGTCAAAGTTGGTAAAATATGGTTGAATGGGTTAAAATGGTCAAAATATGATTAGAAATGGTTTTGGAAAAAAAAGGGGTGGTCAAGGGCTTAGCCCTTGACCTTGCCAACACCAAAGCCCCCTTGGTATTAAAAACCATATCATAACCTTGCCAACACCGAGCCCCCCTTGGTATTAAAAACCATATCATAAATCCAACATATATAAACCATATCATATGGTGCGCCAAAACACATATTAAAACCCATATGATGCACCAACCATATAAACCATATGTTCCAAAATAAACCATATAAACCATATGTTCCAAATAAACCATATGCATATAACATATATATATCTTATACGCTATAACCAAAGTCCAAAAGTTCACGCGCCATAATATGTAATACAACCATATGTTACTGCGCCCGAAATATTTGTTGGAACTATATACCATGCCACATATATTAAAACCAAATTCGCACGCCATAATATATGGTGTGTATGTAAAACAAATCGCGCCAATGAGGGGAAGACTGCGGGTTTGACCCCGAGACTTCTGCCCCCATAACAACCAAGATATACCAATGCGCCACCGAAATTGGACGTGGCATGTAATGGCGTGCAAAACTTAAAAAGTATCGAGATTCGGGATATTTCGGAGGGCGTGTGGCCCATAGCTCACGCCCCCCAAAAACTATTATTTTTTAATATTTAAATGGAGCATGGCACACATCCCGAGGCAGGAAGAATGAGTTTTAATGCAGGCAGAGACAGGCATGCAGATCGAGGTGATGCTGCACAGTGATCGAAGTGAATTTGCATGCACACCGAGGTGGTATTTTCACACAGTTCGAGGTGGTACAGAATTGGCATGCATCCCCAGGTTGTACGAGCTGTACAATCAGGGGCAGATTGGAATAGTGCCAAAAAGGGCATTTGGAGTCCAGTTTCAGAAATATATCAAGTTTATACTCAAAAGTCTCGATTTTTCACAAGGATTCCAGCTCCAGCTTCATTTTTTGCATTCAGGCATCCAGACAGAAAAGTGCTCACAGAACCTTCCGGATAAATAGAAAGGTATCCATGTTTATACTTAAAAGTCTCAGAATTTCATCTTGCAGCTGTTGTTGAAGTCTGTTACTGTATATGACAGACAGAGATCAAAAGTCACTTTGTAAGCATTTGAATACTTAATCTATCAGCCTTCCCATTTGGAAAGTGGCCCGTAGAGGTAGCCAGGAAGTCTGGTGAACTCCGTTACCAATTCTGTTCTTATATAGTATGCTTACATGTTTATGTGTTGATGAATGTTCTTTAATTTTGCATTCATAAAGATGGTTAACAATTAATAAATTCACATACAAGTAATGGTTAAAGATCAAGTAAAATTTTCAGATCAAGTTGGTATCAGAGCGAGGTTAACCATTTGTTTTGTGAGTTGATGTTAACAAGATCCAAGCTTTAGTGTGGTGAAGGAGAACTTGAAGAGTTCGATCCAGAGATTGGATCAAGGAGAGGAAGGATGTCTTCACCAAAAGGAGAAGAAGCAGATTCTTCTATCCCTCCTGAAGGGGAATTTATGAAAGATTTCATGAGAATGCAAACGATGGTAGAGGAGCTCTATCAAGATCGAAAGAAAGGTGAACAAGGTGGACCATCTCATACAAAAGATAAGAAAAAAGGAGGTGATGAGGACCCCCCTAAAACTCCACCAACTTCTCCATCTCTTCTTGATGGTTCTATTCCTTCTCCATTTGAAAAGCAAAAAGCAAAAGTTGATAGTAATATGCCTCATTTAAAGCTTGATATTAAGTTTGATTTACCTATGTATAATTGAGAACTTAATGCTAAAAAATTGTACAATTGGATCCGTCAAATTGAATTTTATTGTAGGATTCAAAAGTTTACTGAAGATGCGGTTAACATTTAGTTGGCTTCTCTCTGACTTGAAGAGACTATTCTCATTTGGTGGGAGATCAGATCGCAAGAGGATCTTGCCACGAAAGGCAAAATCATTTCCTCTTGGTATGAGTTCACTTCAGCACTTAAAAAACAATTTTATCCATTAGGGTATATGCAGCAAGCTATAATGGATTGGCAGAATTTGAGGCAATGTAAGGGACAAAGTGTGCAAGAATACACACAAGAATTTCGAAAAAGAGCCTTGATAGTTGGTATACCTCTTTACACCCAGGAAACTCTTCTCAAGTATATAGGAGGATTGCATATTTATTTATTTCATATGATATTGATGTTTAATCCGACTAATCTTGATGAGGTGTGTGTTCAAGCAACTCACATAGAGACAAAGGGGAAGAATACCAAAGAGAACTTTTCCAAGAAATCTTTCAAACCTGATGAAATTTTTTTTAAAGGTAAATGGAAAAGTAAACACACAGCTACATTGAAGAAAGAAGGAGATAAGCCTACATGTACTCATTGTCATAAGAAGGTTCATGATGCTTCCAAATGTTGGAAACTTCATCCGGAGCTCAAGCCAGAAAAGTTTCGGAAGAAAGAAGACAAAAAGACTACTACAGCAGTTATCCAACATGATTTGGGATCAGAATCTGGGGATGAAACTAAGGTGATTGCTACAAGCATCCAAGGTAATATTCCTTCTTGTTCTATTTCAAGAAATGAACCTGTTGTTGATGAAAGAAAGAGAAGTGAGTTATTTCATATTAGAGTTATCTCTAAGCATACAAAAATTGATACTCTTTTTTATAGTGGATCACAAGAAAACCTCATTTCAGAAGAAATTGTTAGAAAATTACAATTGGAAACTAAGTTACACCCTAAGCCATATCCACTTGGATGGGTATGTGATAATGCACGATTACAAGTTACAAAATAGTGTAGACTTAGGTTTGCCATCACTTTTGGACTTGTGGATGAGGTAGATCTAGATGTGGTTCCATTGGATATCTGTGGTATTGTGTTGGGTAGTCCATATCTGTATGATAGGAAGGCTATCTTTTACAGGGAAGATAATAGGTATCAGCTCACTAAGGATGGTGTTGAATATATTGTTCGTGCACATCGCATGAAAACTAATCTTTCTTTAGTTTCTGCAAATCAAATGAAGAGGTTAATAAATGCAAGTAAGAACTTTGTACTTATGATAGTAAGAACTGAATCCTTTGAAGGTTGTGATCCTAAATTTAAAAAGGACTTGATAAAGGTGGTATCTAACTATGATATTTTGTTTCAAGAACTTGAAGGTTTACCTCCTAAAAGGGAAATTCAACATGAAATACAATTGCAACAGGATGCACCTCTTCTTAATGTTGGTATGTACAGGTATTCTATTATTGAGAATGCAGAGATAAAGAAACAGGTTCAGGAGTTAATTGAAAAAGGGGCCATTCGTCCAAGTTCTTCGCCATGTGGTTCACCAATTGTTTTGGTACCAAAGAAAGATGGCACATGGCGTATGTGTGTTGATTACAGGGCATTGAACAGAATCACAATAAAGAACATGTATCTTCTTCCTCGAATTGATGATCTTTTAAATCAATTAAAGAATGCAATCTTTTTCACTAAGTTAGACTTAAGAAGTGGCTATCATCAAATCCATATTCATGACAATGATATTTGGAAAATAGATTTTAAAACCAAACAAGGATTGTATGAATGGATGGTAATGCCATTCGGGCTATGTAATGCACCTGCGACATTTATGAGGGTGATGAACGATGTGTTTAGACCCTTCATTGATGATTTCGCTATAGTCTACTTAGATGATATTTTGATTTTCAGTCGAACTTGGGAAGAGCATGTCAAGCATGTTAAACAGGTGTTGGATATACTTGTAAGGGAAAAATTGTATTTAAAGATGTCGAAATGTGAATTTGGAAAGACATCTTTAGTATATCTAGGTTACATTGTAGGGGGAGGTGAATTGAAGATTGATCCCTCTAAAGTTGAGGTCATTGTAAATTGGCCTAAGCCAAATAATGTAACAGATGTAAGAA
>JASDQU010686326.1:28630-40054 GCA_032191745.1 Picea mariana | reverse complement strand
CATCGGTGCTAACCTCCCTCTCTGGGCCTCGGCAACAGGCTGGATCAGGAAGTCTCAGAGCCTGAAGTTGGTGCTGGACACTCTTTGGAAGAAACCTCTTCCAACAACATCCACCTCCCTCCCCCCGAGAGAGAGATCACACACAAGCTCAATTACCACCTGCACTGGACAATAATTCATGCGTAGTCCATCTCTGCCTGACTACACAGTCAACCAGGAATATAGACTCGGACCTCTCAAAACAAGCTCAGCAATGGCAACTGGGTCTCTCGGTGTGCATTCCAGAATTCCTTCAGAAACCATTTCCGCAGGGAACTACTCCCCCCCCCGACTTTCCCTTTTGGCTGAATGGTTGTTTCTCCTCCCCCCTACCCTGGATAGACTCACCCTCTGGTGTTGGGAATACATGACAGACAATCCACGCAAGGGTCATTGCAGGTTTAGATGGTTCAGAAGATGTACGAGGGTGTTTCTGCAGGGGTCAGATCCGTTCCTCCTGGAAGTTCGTGAGTCGTAATGGAGAAGAGAACCCCCAACACGACTCATCGCGGATTTTATTGCATGGTTAGGGTTGACTCTTGTCACCCATGCGACTGCATGCGTTCTGGTAACGTGCGTGCTTCCCACCATTTGGAAATCACATGTCCTTTCAAAAAGGACTTAGGTTAAGACATATAATGCGCTTCTCCTTTGGAATAATATTAAAATATTATTTCCAAGGCTTAAGCCCCCTAGGCTCAACACTTAGCCCCTTTCCCACCTTCCAGCGCCTAATTCCTTACCCATTCTGTGGACGCTCGGTCCCCCTTCACTCATTCATCGTGTTCGGTCTGCACCTGGCGGTGTTTATATTTTACTAATAATTCTGCATATATATATACAAATACATTAGTAGGCTCCTGGCCTTCAACACTTAGGCTTCCTGGCCTAACAACACATAAGCCTACCAGCTTATACAAAACTTGGCTCACCAGCCTATAAAACATAATTACAATTCCTTTTCAAAACATGGTTTACAATGGGGCTCGGCCTTGGGGACACTACAGTCCGTACGGACGATGATGTGGCAGGTCATATGGATGACTTGGCAGGCCATACGCTGACATGACAGATAGTTATTGGACAGTTGGCATGTGACATGTTTGTTGGTAGCGAATGGGATGGTGACACGTGGCCCAACCAAAGGACGCCACGTGTCACCTATTTGTTGGTTAAAACCTTTGCACTCAGCAGGAGTCGACCCCGTGACCTCTGGGGCAGGGTAAAGCTTTGGGAAAGGCCGCCCAACCGGCGCGCCCACAGATGTTCCTTGTTATATATATATATGCAAAGCATTGTATTTAACATTGTTTAAATGTATGTTTGGGCGTGGACCGGGCCGGGGCTAAGCCCCGACCCGTGGTCATATTTTGTATTGTATGCGATCGGAGCCACGACGGTTAGACCCACTGTAACCATGTTATAACCATTTAAATATATGCGTTGTTTGGTATGCCATGTGACAATGCACATATGCACGTGGGTTAAATGTTATGGTTATCAAACGGTTGTTAAAACTTAAGCCCTGTTGTATAGCGCGCGGTCATATGACAACCATGTGCCCACGAGCCTTGGTAGTTAGGGTCAGCACGTAATGGTTCGACAGTTTGGACCAATTGTGCACTTGCACTTGGTGCCCAGTTTTTACGCTTTAAATTGCGTGTGGGCTAGGTTGAGCCAAAAAAAGGGTGCATTTTGTAGATGCAGAGAGAGCAAGCTTGAAGGGGAGACTTCCAGGAAGCCTATCTACTTCATTTTTTGGCCAAACGAGGTGCCAAAAAAGCCCAGCTAGGGGTTTTTGGACATTCTGAAGCCATTGGAGCAGTCTATTTGGAATTTTGAGCATTGTAAAGCACAATTTTGAGCACTTTGAGCAAATAATACAAATGATCCATTGGAAGCTGGACCAGGAGATGTAGCCCAAGAGAGGGGTGAACTCCTTTATCATTTGCTGTGTTATGTGTTTTTTGTTCATTGATTATGCTGTTGTTTATATGCATCTTGAATGAGTAAATCCTATTAATGTTGTGTTTCAAAGTTGATCCATTTTCTTTTAACACACAAATTTAACTTGCAAATATTTTCAAGAATATAAGTCTTCTTCATTTTTAGATCAAAGTTGCAGATATGTTATCTAGACCTCCAACAAATGCTTCTATTGTTATTCAACAAAGTCCTTTAGTTCATGAAAGCTATGTTGAACAATATACTAAGGATGAAGATTTCAAAGAAGTTTATGAATCACTAAGGCATGGTTATCAGAATGAAGAATTGAATTATCATATCGATGACAAGTTGTTGTATCATCTTGGTAAGATCTGTATTCCACAAAGTGAAAGAGTGCATGTGATAAGAGAAGCCCGCACTTCACTCATTTCAGGGCATTTTGGAGTAGGTAAAACCGTAGCACAATTACAAAAATTCTATTATTGGCCTCGAATGAATGAAACAGTGTCCAAATATGTAAAAGGTTGTGTCATGTGTGCAACAAGCAAACCAAGTAACAGAAAGTTAGGCTTGTACACTCCACTTCCAATTCCTTCTCGTCCATGGGAAAGTGTTTCAATGGATTTCGTAGGAGGTTTACCAATGTCTAGAAAAGGACATGACTATTTGTATGTCGTTGTGGATCGATTTAGTAAAATGTGTATACTCGTGTCTTGTAAAAAGCAGATCATAGCTAAGATGACTGCTCATTTGTTCTTCCAAAATGTATGGGTCCATTTTGGACTTCCTACTTCTATTATTTCTGATTGAGATTCCCGATTTCTTGGGAAATTTTGGTCATCATTATGGGAACTTATGGACACAAAGTTGAAGAAAAGAACAACATTTAATCCACAAACCGACGGTCAAACTGAAGTGGTCAACAGGACTGTGGTACATCTTCTTCGAGGGTATTGTGCTAAGCATCCCAAGCTTTGGGATGAACAATTGCATTATGTACAACATGCCTACAACAGAGCTATACACTCTTCTACTCAAAAGTCTCCTTTCGAGACATGTTTTGGGTACTTACCAAAGTCTCCTTTAGACTTCATTTTTGGGAAAGATACAGTGGAATGTGAACAAGTTGATGCAGATAAAGCTCAAAGGTTTATTCAGCAGATTCAGGTAATTCATCAAGCAGTGCAGGAACAGTTAGAATCAAGTCAGGCCAAATACAAAGAAAGGCATGACAAGCATCACATAGATCATCATTTTCAGATTGGTGATCAAGTATGGCTTCATATCAACAAAGATTGACTTCAAGGTGAAGGTAAAAAGTTAAAACCTATCAGGTATGGACCCTTTACAATTTTGGACAAAGTCGGTAATAATGCTTTCTGGTTAGAATTGCCTCCTTATATGCAAATGTATTCAGTTGTTAATGTGGAAAACTTGAAATTGTATGAGCCACCTATGATTATAGACCAAGATATACAGGTTCAAGTACCTTCTGTGGACGAGTTTGCTCCTGAGTATCTTAATGAACTTCAGGGAGATGTAATATTGGACAAGAAGGTCAGATCGTCACGAAGAGGAGACATGGAGTTTCTTCGTGTGGGGTTACAAGGAATGCATCGAAGCAAAGCAAGGTGGATAGAGACTGGAAGAGGGAGGGAATTATACCCTCACTTAATTTATGAATGATTTCATACTTTTTGTGGCCAAAAAGATTTCCAGTGGGAAGGTTTGATCCAGGTGGATCATCTCAAAATTTGATAGAGTTAAAGTATTCAAATGGAAAAGTAAATTTTACAAAGTGGAAGAGCTCGTCAACAACTTTCTGTTGACGTTCGTTTCAGGAAAAACAACCTCCAGGTGACAAAGATATGAGCAGTTGAAGTTTCGTCAAAATTGGTAAAATATGGTTAGAATGGGTTAAAATAATCAAAATATGATTAAAAATGGTTTTGGAAAAAAAAGGGGGGGTCAAGGGACTACCCCTTGACCTTTCCAACACCGAAGCCCCCTTGGTATTAAAAACCATATCATAAATCCAACATATATAAACCATATCATATGGTGCGCCAAAACACATATTAAAACCCATATGATGCGCCAACCATATAAACCATATGTTCCAAAATAAACCATATGCATATAAGATATATATATGTTATATGCTATAACCAAAGTCCAAAATTTCACGTGCCATAATATGTAATACAACCATATGTTAGTGCGCCCGAAATATTTGTTGGAACAATATACCATGCCACATATATTAAAACCAAAGTCGCGCGCCATAATATATGGTGTATATGTAAAACAAATCGCGTCAAGGAGGGGAAGTCCGTGGGTTTGACCCTAAGACTTCTGCCCCCATAACAACCACAATATACCAATGCAACACCGTCATTGGACGTGGCATGTAATGGCACACAAAACTTAAAAAGTGCCGAGATTCAAGAGATTTTGAAGGGCACGTGGCCCATATCTTGCGCCCCCCCAAAACTATTGTTTTTCAATATTTAAATTGAGCATGGCACACATCCCGAGGCAGGAAGAACGAGTTTTGATGCAGGCAGAGACAGGCACGTAGATCGAGGTGATGTTGCACAGTGATCGAAGTGAATTTGCATGAAGATCGAGGTGGTATTTGCATGTAGTTCGAGGTGGTATAGAATTGACATGCATCCTGAGGCCGTACGGACTGTACAATCAGGGGCATATTGGGAATAGTGCTAAAAAGGGCATTCGGAGTCCAGTTTCAGAAATATATCGAGTTTATACTCAAAAGTCTCGATTTTTTGCAAGGATTCCAGATCCAACTTCAGTTTTTGCATTCAGGCATCCAGATAGAAAAGTGCTCACATAATCTTCCGAATAAACATAAAGGTATCCATGTTTATACTTAAAAGTCTCATAATTTCATCTTGCAGCTGTTGTTGAGGTCTGTTACTGTATATGACAGACAAAACTCAAAAGTCACTTTGTAATCATTTGAATACTTAATCTATCGACCTTCCCATTTGGAAAGTGGCCTGGAGAGGTAGCCAGGAAGTCTGGTGAACTCCGTTACCAATTATGTTCTTAGATAGTATTCTTACATGTTTATGTGTTGATGAATGTTCTTTAATTTTGCATTCATAAAGATGGCTAGCAATTAAGAAATTCACATACAAGTAATGGTTAAAGATCAAGTAAAATTTTCAGATCATGTATTGTAACACGCCTGTTAAGAAAATATTTCAGGCTGTGAGGCCTGGTAGGTAAACATGTAAGACAGTGAGAACTGTGCAAAGGCCTCCCACTATGTAAACATTTAAGGAAGCTGCAGTTTGCATGGTTGGCATTCTACATCCGTAATTTGAACACCTCCATAACACCCAATGACATATTAAAAAGGAAATCGAATTTTCTCTTCGCATATAAACATGTTCTGAAAGAGGATTTTGAGTCAGGCATTGCCATCATTTAATTTTTTCACTTGCAAACTTGAAAGAACAAACAACAAAGAACGAATACAAACGTAAACCTAACAACGAAACCCACCCGTCAATGGGGAATGACAGAAGAACAATTCCAATCACAGTTGCAAAATCCCAAGCGTGCAAACTGCGACAACAACAACATGCAAACAAGACCAACAATGACAGGCAAACAAAAAACTAGTCAAAAATCAATGACCAAGCATCAACCACTGAACCAATAATGCCGCTAAAGAACAATATTTCCCATATTCACTGTAGACAACATTGCATAAGAAACACAAAAAGAAATAAAAAAAAATAAAAAAATAAAAATCGGATGAAAATTTATTGTGACAGGCATGTTAAGCAATGCAAGAATGCAACCACAACACCGAGACCCACCGGTGAATGGATAAGGATAAAAGCACAACCCTAGCCTACAAATTGCAACAACAGGTCCAACTGCAGATGCAGGACCCCAACCTTGCAAAGTTGAAGCAAGCAACAAACAACAAACCAATGAACAAGCACTAAAAGGCCCAATTGCAGCTGCAAGACCTCAACTCTACAAAGTTGAATCAAACAACAATAAGCAACATCCAACGAACCAAGGAGCAAACATCAACCAACCAACCAGGAATGTCAGTGAAGAACAATATTGGCCAAATTCACTGCACACAAGATTGTATCAAAAAATCGGAGGAAAATGTATTGTAACACAGCTGTTAAGTAAAAATTCCAGGTTGTGAGGCCTGTCAGGTAAACATTTAAGGGTGTGAGGATCATCCAAAGGCCTCCCACTGTGACAAAATTAAGAAAGTTGCAGTTTCCCCGGTTGGTATTTTTCAATACTAGGAGCGATCAAAATCCTCTTGCAACCCATCTTTGTATGTGATTACTACGACCATAGAAGTAGGACTGTAATGTTGTCTTTGTCTCATTCCTGATTGCCAATGTTCGACATAGAACCCACCTCCATTGCAACCATGGTGACATACAAGAAAAGGAAATCGTATTTTCTCCTCACATACAAAGATGTTCTGAAAGAGGATTTTCACTCAAGCATCTCCAGTATTGAAATTTCTCACCTGCAAACTGCAAATAGAAAACAACAAACAGCGAACAGGAAGCTAAACATGGCATCGAAACCCATCTATCAATGGGGAATGACAGAAGGCCAGTTTCAGTCGCAGTTGCAGAATCCCAAGCATGCAAACTGCAACAAGACCAATAGAAAAACAAGAAAAACAACAATGGGAAAACAAGAAACCAGTGAACAAGCAAGCAACAAGCATCAACCAATGAACCAGTAATGCTGCTAAAGAACAATATTTCCCATATTCACTGCAGAGAACATTGCATAAAAAAAATCGGAGGAAAATGTATTGTAACAGGCATGTTAAGTAAACATTTAAGGATGTGAGGCCTATTAGGTAAACATTTCAGTCTGTCAGGACTGTTGTGTAAACATTTAAGAAAGAATGCAGTGTCACAGGTCTGTTACGTACGCAAAAACAATTATTATATTATTTTATAATAATATAAAATAATAATAATAATAACAATAAAGAAAAAAATAGTAACAATGGAGGCTATGAAAAAAAAAAATTTATTCAAAGGACAAACTAATATGAAATCAACTAATAAAAAACCGACTCTCTATTCTCAAAACTTTGGATATCTAAACATTTAAAAAAAATAGTAAAAATTCAGAAAGACCGTAGATGATAAAAAACTTTGGATATGCTAACATATAAAGCATTGGGAATAGTGAAGCTGGCAATAAGACCTCCAATCTGTTATCCAATCAGATCATGACATATATGATATGTTTTATTATATATAAATCAATGTTTTTAGTTTGCTAGTTCCAACAATAGAAAATATGCAAATATTTTTAGTCAAAGGACAAACTAATATGAATTCAACGAATTATCAATCGCTATAGTCCCTCTACATCTTCGGCATGGACTAATAAGAAGGAGTTTACATGATAACAAATGACAATGAGGAGAAGTGAGATGGTGAGTGTGGGATTACATTCTAACAAGTGATAAAGAGGGAAAGTGTGAGAGTACAAGCTAAAGTCTATGGGGGTATACATACCCTACCCCCCCTCTGGAATTGAACTTGTGACCTCTTAGGAGGAAACACATGTTCTTAACCATTAGTCCCGACCCACTTAGGCAGTATTATTATTATTAACACATGTTATTATATAATAATAATAATAGTAGTAGTAATAATAATAATAATCTAGTTTTAAGGTCATGGTCAAGCCAGACACCAAATTGGTGTATGAGACCCCCTTGTTTATGGGACAAGGGACCCCCTCCACCCAACGATTTAATTGCTAAAATCTACGGAGGTGTATATAGCCTACCCCCTCTAGATTTGAACTTGTAACCTCCAAGAAAGAAACCAATGTATTCTTAGCCATTAGACCCATTCAAATTGTACCCATTAATCTCACTCAAATTATACAAAACTACTTTCCTTTAATAAGTGGATTATCCATTCAAAACATTGAAAAAATTGATATAGATATTTAAAAAACAAATTCTATAAATTGTGAAAATCTACCTCTTTTAATGGATAAAACATCTCTTTTAATGAATTAAATATCTGAGCTATAACTTTGACAAATGCAACAACTCTCACTTTTTGTGCAAACACGTCTTCTTATCCATAATATACATAAGTACATTTCGTTTGTGCAAACACATCTTCTAATGTATAATATATATAAATACATTTCTTTTTGGTATTATACAAGGTTATTTTACTCTCTTATCCTTCACTTCCCCATTCTATTCAATTGTTGAGTAATACAACGTTGAGAAAGAACATTCCAATGTTATAAAGAAGTCTCGATATGTGTTGAGACAATTGTTGTGGTTGAGCATGAGAAGAGTTTACAAGGAAAGTGATAGATATCAAACTAAGTGGATAGATTGTAAATGGGAAAGGATATTTTTGAAAACCACACATTAATGTGTTTATAAAAAATAAATTGCACTATATCTTTTTTCTTTAAATGCATTGATGTGCTATGCTCTTAATACAACATTACACCCATATCCAACATTGATGTGAAAAAAAATTGACAAAAAAAAAAAACAAACTTGTTGAACATTGATGCACTCAAAGTTCCACATAACATCATCATAAGGATGTTTGTTTTCCAATAATCCATATCAATGCAATGAGGTGCCTCACTGTGTTTAATGTTAATGAGATGCAATATCCTCAATGCCCACTATTTCCCAAGCACCTTCATTCATGTGTGCATGGTTTGCATTAAATATCAATGACGTGTCAATGTGTCATACAATCAACCTCATATTGTATGATGCATGAATAATTTTATAATAGCGTTACTCTTAAATATGCCCTGAACTGTGAGCACCCAAGTGCATCAAATTCAAAGGAACACCAATGCGTCGAAGATGGGGTATGCTATGGCTAAGGTAAAATTAAAAATTAACATTAATTTCATTTTTACTTCTCTAGTAGTCCATTTAGTCCAAAGCATCAATGCTCCATTAGAACTTGAATCTACCCCATTGTTCGTTATCTTATAATTGCCTTGTTTTTTTTACTATGTGAAAGATGGGGTTTTATCTATATATATATTAATGGTAGTTTTTTTTTTTTAAATTTGTAATTTTTTTTTTTATATAATGGTAAAATTATTCATTTATTATTTTTCGACGTAATGTATATTTCGGAGAAATCTTTTTAGCTTTCAATGACGTGTCAATGTGTCATACAATCAACCTCATATTGTATGATGCATGAATAATTTTATAATAGCGTTACTCTTAAATATGCCCTGAACTGTGAGCACCCAAGTGCATCAAATTCAAAGGAACACCAATGCGTCGAAGATGGGGTATGCTATGGCTAAGGTAAAATTAAAAATTAACATTAATTTCATTTTTACTTCTCTAGTAGTCCATTTAGTCCAAAGCATCAATGCTCCATTAGAACTTGAATCTACCCCATTGTTCGTTATCTTATAATTGCCTTGTTTTTTTTACTATGTGAAAGATGGGGTTTTATCTATATATATATTAATGGTAGTTTTTTTTTTTTAAATTTGTAATTTTTTTTTTTATATAATGGTAAAATTATTCATTTATTATTTTTCGACGTAATGTATATTTCGGAGAAATCTTTTTAGCTTTTTCTCTCATTCTAAGGATGGTATATATGTTAAACTATTATGTTGCAATTTTTTGCAATTTTCTAGATGCATTGATGCTCAATGCAATGTTTATGTATTAAATACACTATTGTGCAAGATGATATGTATGTTTGTGCAATGCATAGTTCTACTAGTTATACAATAGTACATTCGAGGGACTCTAATCCACCATGAAAATTATAATAATACAAATTTATGAATGGTTTATCATGGTGCACTAGTAATAACATTTTGCATTATGCGGTGAGTTACTTCTTGGTTGTTGCAGCATATGTCTATGTCAATGATGGTAGATCATACTTGATTTTCTTTGTATGTGTTCATTGCAACATTATTAGTGGTTGCAACAAAATCATGGGGAGCAATGTGATTATCCCATGCCACCACCCATGATGCATCAAAATTGCAGAAAGATGGCAAGTGGGGCCAACGTACCCATTGGGAGCATATTATGTCATTGTATTGATATTTAATATGGGTATCGTGTTGTGTCATGTAGTGCACAATTTCCATCTGGCTACATTGTAGAATTCTAGTGGAAAGCTTTAGACAATCACTATACATTTGCATGCTTATTACAGTAAGGCACATTGTATCATTCAAAAGACATGTTATGTGACTTAGTGTTGCATGGTTATAGTTGTAAGAATGTCAATTGGGTTAAGGTGGTTTGATGATGGTTGGGAGGTTGGTCTTGCATTCTCCCTATCCATGTTCAAATCCCTTATGAGACTTGGACCCGTTTAAATATGGTGTTTTAACCTTTCATTAACCTTATTATTATTATTATTATTATTATTATGCATTAAAGTAAATTTGGGATCTAAAATGGGTTTCTTAGGAAAATATTAAAATAGTAAAAGATTATGCCACGCCACACTTAGAGATGTTGTCTTTGTTTCATTAAAAATAGTTTTCAAGTAAATTAAATTAGATTAAAATAAAAAACTAAATTTAAAAATAAAATAAAAAATCATTTAGATTCATGCACACACAATAGCTGATCTAATGTAAAAACATTTAAATTTTTCTTGAAAAACTTTATGGAAATTAAACTAAACTATGTATGAAGTTTTTGAAATGTCCAACATTTCGAGTGGATCCTTCAACCATCATCAGAGACAACATAATCTTGGTAATTCAAAGAGAGTATGTTGAAGGGTAGATTTATAGGGTAGGAATTGAGAGATAGTATTTGTGGAAAGAAGAATCTGATGTGAAATATAATAAAGTAAACCACATTTTCACCTGGTCCAACAATGCTCCTCCAATCATTGTTCCCACCACTACAATTCTGGAGCTCTCCCCCTCGACTGGTTCTACCACGGATCATACCCAGGGAGTGCTCACCTTCAATCTCCTCCCTAGCCCAAAGCTCTCATCATTCACTTAACAATCTTAGTTCAAACCATGACCCGTCGACGGAATTCACACATTTTCCATCTAAGCTTAACCCTAAGTGTTGGTTGTGGAGCCTGATTATCTTCCTGATGCAGAGGTCCTTTGCTTTCAGCCGTGTCTATACCCCATGAAGTATTTACACCCCAGAAGTATGTACACTCTTCCACGCGGGGGAGTGCAGAGGGGGGGTACCCCCTCTACAGGGTTCGGGGGGTCCATCCCCCCCGACTGGGGGGTCTGGGGGCAAGTGGGCCCCGAGCAGGGGTTCGGGGGCGAAGCCCCCGAAGCAAAAATTGCCTTATAAAAGTATATTGTAATTTCATTGTAAATCTGGACCGTTCATTATAAGGTCGCAGATCTAACAATAGAGATTAT
>JASDQU010686326.1:0-13076 GCA_032191745.1 Picea mariana | reverse complement strand
ATCCCCAGGATCTATTAATGGTCAGGAATATATAATTTACATCAAAGTATAGCCAAAACCATATCTGCTAAGGTCTTGTGACTAGTCACAAGTTTCCATGTTCTTTATAGATTGTTATGCTTTTAATATTCATGATCCATCAATAAAACTAAAATGTTTCTCAAACAAAGAGTGGTCCAAGTGTTGTGAAAATTTTCATGGGAGCCATCTGGGCCTTCTTCCTTGATCTTCCAATTTCCTTTTTCCAAATCCAGTCTAGCTTTTGAGAGATGATACGCTTTTTTATTGTGATTCTTGTATACATGTGTAAAAGAAATATGAGTGAATTCTGCAGAGCACCTTTTTATTTCCTCCAAGATTGGGACCAATGATTAAGATCTTAAAATGTGTGTGCCTTTAATGACTAGAATGAAAAACATGGAATCGCCAAAAATTTTCAATTGTCTAATGTTCTTTTCAAGATCCAAGAGGAGCAAAAGATGTAGAGCCATGAGTTCACTGAAATTGTTTGAGGATTTTCCCAGACCGACCAAGAATGAGAGGATTTGATTTTTTGATATGTGTAGAACTCCACATGCACCTCCATTAGAGGGTACACCTTAGGAAGCTTCATTGAAAAATCCCAAGGAGTGCCCATGTTTATTTCAGGAGGATTTGGAGCTTTGGGAACTGTGGAGGATGTGCTTTTTGGGGGGAAAGAAGATATTTTTTGAGGCATTGGATGGAAATGTGAGGGATGGATCCATTTTTATCATAAAAAATGGCATGATTGCAAGCCAACCAAATGCCCTAGTAGAAAAAAAATTGGTAAGGCCTTGTACCTCTGGTTTTGTTGTTCTATCAACCAATTTTGTAGATCCTCCAAGATATTTGATCCATTCCAATTGAATATTGGTATGAGATACTGATTTCTCTCCAAATTGATTTTGTAAATGGGTAATGTAGGAATAAGTGGAAGTTGGATTATTCTTCTGATTTTCATAGAGCACATCTACTTGGACCAGTGACAGATTGTTTTTGAATATTTTCCCATGTTGAGGCCTTATTTTGAAGAAGGAGCCACATGAATAGATTTGATTTAGGAGGAATGCTTAATTTCCAGAAGGATTTCCCCCACCAGGGAGGAGGATCATGATTGGCTTCTTTGAGTTGAGTTAGGTATCCAAGTTTGGGGGATTATTTCCCGACGAGGTGGAATGACCAAATAAGTTGGTTTTCCTAGTCAGAGAGTTTGGAAAAGGAAATATTCCGTGAGTGGACATAATGGATACATGTAGAGATTTGATGAACTTCTAATTCTTGATCTTCCCCATAAATCCATCTAGTAGCTTCAATTGTGTAATCTTTATGAACCACATGGTTTAGAAAGAAAAAAACATATATGATTGAGTTTATTGATGAGCTCCTCTGGAAGAATGTGATTGTTTGAACATCCTATCCACGGGTCCTTTCCAATCAATACCTTTGATCCATTGCCAATCTTCCAAATGATCCAATCCCCAATTATGTGAAAAGTGTTGATGATAGATTTCCATATGATTGTTCCATTCTGTGAGGATTTTTTTGGGGAGCAGATCCACTCTAGGAGAGACCTTTGAGGGATGTATTTTTCTTTTATGATTTTGTGCCAAATACCTATTCCTTCTACCAAAATCCACTTGTTCTTTTTTTTTCCAGTGATTTTTCAAAAGTAAATATGTCTTTGAGGCCCCAACCTCCATTGGCCTTTGTATTTGAGATGATTTTTTTGGAAGCCAGGATTAAAGGTCTGGAATCTTCTTTACCCTCCTAGAGGAAACAAGTGGCCATTTGGTTTATTTTATGAAACACTCCTTTTGGGACCCATGAAAGGGAATTCCAATATACTATGATCCCTTCAATGACTAATTTGAGAAGTACTAGTCTTCCATCTCTATATAGCCATATGTTGCACCAACAAAGAATCATTTTTTCCACTTTGGCCAACAACCATGCCCAATTTGTTTTTGTTTTTTTATATTCAATGGCTTTGATAATGAATCCTAGATATTTGAGGCCATTTGATGGAATTTTGATGTGAACATCGAAGAGTGCATAAATCATATGAGTTTCTTGGTCATTTAGTCCCTAAGCCATCAAAGAGGATTTTTCCTAATTAATTTGCATTCTTGTAGAGAGGCTGAACATGTGAAGGATGCTTTTTATATTGTCCAAGAATAATTTCTTTCCTTCAAAAGATACGAGGATATCATCCACGAAGAGTAGATGTGTGAGAAAGCAAGTTGGGGAAATCTGAATGCCTTTGAAGAGGCCTTGCGAAACAACATTTGAGGGTCCAAGTGTTTTTGACAAGGTCCAAATAGATTTTATCCTCCAACCAAGAGAATTTGAATTTGAAGGGGCTGGTAGGTTTCTTTGAATCGGGGGAAATTTCAAAAAGGATAAGATAATGGTCAGAGACTCCCCCTGAGGAGACCCATTGACGAAAGTAGTAATTTTCCTACAAGAAGGATTCAGATATGAGGAAGTAGTCAAGATGCTTTTCAATACGAGCATCCTCAGTTTGCATGTTTCTCTAGGTGGGGGATAATTTGATTTGATGGATGTCAAGTAGCTTGGTGTCCTCCAGATGTTTAATGAAATAGTCGGCTAGAGGGTCAAGGTGAGCTGAGGGGCCCAAAATTTCACTAGAGCCCATCATGAAATTAATATCTCCAACCAGAATGATGTTCCCAAAAGAGAGGAGGGGGGAAGAGAAAAAATTATCCCAAAAAAATTCCTGTTAG
Source organism: Picea mariana (assembly GCA_032191745.1). Lineage (NCBI taxonomy): Eukaryota > Viridiplantae > Streptophyta > Pinopsida > Pinales > Pinaceae > Picea > Picea mariana. The sequence continues at coordinate 10,311 of JASDQU010686326.1, read as the reverse complement.
AGTATGGCCCATATGTATTGATGAAAAGGAACAAAATATTGAGGGAAGGGTAACAAAAATTTGTGCCCAAAACAAACGAAATGTCCCAAGAGTTGGTGGGTTGTAGGGTGTCTTTTCTCCATCCGGTGATGAGGCCTCCTAATTTCCCAATTGCATCCAGACCTAAAAATTTCCAATCATTGAAGGAGGGATAAATCATTTTGACAATAGAGTCTCCATCCATCATAGTTTCTTGAAGGACAAGGAGGCTAGGATTATGTAAATTGACTAGTATCTGTATGGCCATTATTTTTTAGGGTTGGAAAACCCTATGCAGTTATGAGAGAGGAAAATCATTGGGTTCCATGTGAAGGGGTCGATGTTATAAGATCCCAAAAAATAGATTTTTGTTTCCCAAAATAAACTTTTGATTAAGCTTGTTTTTTAGCCTGAGATAGAAATGACTTTCTTCCTTTGTGAGGGGTTTTTTTGTTCTGGTATTATAAAAATACCAAACCCCCCAGAGTGTTAGTGGGGGGCTCTTCTAAAACATGGCCTAAGGACCTCAAATTTTATTTTGGAGGAGGGGGCGGGGGGAGAGGNGGAGGATGGTCGGGGAAGGGTGAGGGGACATGGGGAGAGGGGAAAGTGAAGATGGAGAGGAAGCATAGCAAAGAAGTAGGGTAGCTATGGGGGAGAGTGGGAGAGGTTTTTGTCGAGGATTATAGCGGGGGAGGGAGACAGGGGGATGAAAACCAATATTTGAAATAGCAGAGAGGCATATGAGAAAGGATATGTCCAAAGGATAATGGGGAGGTGTGTACTCAGGTGAAAAATGTGTTCCACCATAAAAAATATATGAATATGGAGGTAGAGAAATAGGGAAATAATTTTTCATACCCAAGATATCAGTTGGTGTCGAGGCAGCCAAAATGTTTCGACTAGAGTTTTCAAGTCCTGAACGTGAGTAGAAAGGACCTCAGACTCAGCTAAAGGTGTTGCAGTAGGAAAAGGTGGAGGAGAGGTCCCCTTCGAATCAATGGATAATGTTTTGACCCATTTTCATATTTTTTTATAGAAAAGAGAAATTCTTCGCCAGATGGACATAAACCTGGAAATGTTGACATATGAATGGTATCCCTTAATAATCTATCTACTATGTGAAAGTGTGGCCTTAGTGTTGAATGGAGAGAAAGTTTGCAATGCCGCAAGACAATTTGAGGTCGACTAGAATGTGATCCATGGCCATGTATCCTGATTTCTTGTAGGAGAGGTCCTCTTCATAGAAATTCCGCAAAGGATACCCAATTTTATGGAAAATTTCCTCTGTCCAGAAAGATAGTGGTTGACCTGGAAGCCTGACCTAAATTGAAGTAGTTTCCTGACGGGAAGAAGAGGCATTGAAATATGGTGTCCATCGCTTCAAAAATAGGTTTTGAGTCCCAAAAAACCATCATCCAGAGAGAATATCATTTGTGTATGTGTTTGTCTTGAAGGTCCAAGTGAGCCATCCTTTCACAAGAACAAGACTGGTTGGTTCGTACCCAAGGTGGCTTGTGAAGTTTGTCGTAGTTCATGTTCTGAGAGTGTCTAGAGAAGGGTGCTCTCTTTCAAATCTTCCAACCAGGGTGGTATTTTGCATGGTGACTATGTTGTGGAGTTTTATTCCATCGCCAAGTGTGAGGTTAATGGGCCCTTCCCACCACTTTATACATTTTTTACCTTTTCATGGAGGATCCATCCCAATAGCATTTTTCTCATACTCAGGGTTAAGTGACCAATGTTGCCTTGACATTAAATGTTCATAAGTGAAAAAACTAACAAATCCTTCTAGTTCGAAAACCGTTTGTGGGTGCGAGGGAAGAAATTCTGGTGAGAAGGAGAAAGGATGGTCCAAAGTTGAGGAGGCATTTTCTAGGAGGGGAGAGGGGGGGTCATGAGAGGAAATGATGGGGCGAGTATGAGAAGGTGCAGGTGAAGGTACGAGTTCATCAATGAAGATGGACGGGTCTTCATGAGAGGATACGGGGGTGATAGAGGGAAAGGGGTGAGTCAAAAAATCTAGGGGGGAAGGGGGGGGAGATACGTCACCAAGAGGGGAAAATGAGGACTAAGGGGAGTCAAAATAATGATAGCAGCCTGACGGGGGGAGGAATAGATATCCAATTCCAGAAGTGGATTCACTGAGTGGTCTAAATATTCCTCCTCCTATGTCTTTTGATCCATTGCATGAGATCAACAAGGGAAGAAGATGACAAAAAACATAAGGGAGGTGGGGATAGTGGAGGGGTTGAATCCTAGTTCGATGGGACGTGAGGGGGAGGGTATGAAGGGGATATTGCTAGAACAAGGGCCTGCAGACACGTGGGTGAAGGATTTTTCTACAGGGAGAGGGGAAACCAGGGGAAAAGGGGAGATTACGCCTAGGGGATAGGGTTTTCCTGCGGAAACCCTAGCCTTATGCCAGAAGACCGAAGCCCAAAATTGCAGAGCCCATTTTTCCAATCCTAATCTAACTATTATATATTATATTTATTTCTCATTTCTCGTGTATCCTCCTTAATAAACTTATTATTAATTGTCTTTCTCTCCTTTATCACCTAACGATTCACATTATTCATAACTAATCCTATCTTTCTCAATGGATAACTTAGATATCTCCTTTATGTTCTGAATAGCTAACTCATTATTAATATCCCTTATTTTTACATTAATTTTAATATTTCTTACTTTATTATATTTCACATTGGATTTTTCTTTCCATAATTGTTATAGCAATTTTTGCCACACTCCATGCATCTTACTTTGATGGCCTTCCCTTTTCCTCTGCAGACTCAAATCCCCCATTTTTCTCATTCAATAGTAAAAAATTAAAGATTATGTACATATACACGATCCGTAGTTAGACAACTCATGTATATGTAGGTTGCTCCATTACAACCCACGTACATCGCGTTTTGTGCTAAAAAATTAAAAAATATGTCGGATTTCCATTCCATGTCACGAGATTCATGATCCTTGACCTTCCATATACTGGAACACTCTGAATCGACCCTTCAAGTCCATTTGGAGGCTATAATTGATCCATATACAAGCCTTTAATTCATTCATGATTGAGAGAAAAGACACTCTAGAGAAATTTCACATCATATTGAGTCTGCATCCCTTTTCCTTTGAAAGTTTGAACTTATTTTGTTCAATCCCCAAGCTCTTCATATCTTGAGAAGGAGAAACTCAATTTCTCCTACTACTTGTGATCCTGCCTTCGTGAAGGATCAAAGTGGTGAAGGCACATGTGGAGGGACTTAATTGATCATTTCTGATATGTGTTGTTATAGAAGTTTATCACCAATGTACTTTTGTTGATTACATTAATAAAAACACTATTTTCTCGTCCAATTATATGTTGCAAATATTTGTATTACTTCTATGGGATTATTTGTTATACATGTTAATGGATTATGCTATTTTATATGCTATCATTTCATATAATTCCCATATGATTGTGTATCTTGGATGTTGAGGACAAGTTGCAGGTATCAAGCATTAGATTGTGAGCTCGACTGTGGTCTTCTTTGGACGTACAGACAAGGTAGGCTTCTAGCCTTCCTTTTTGTTACCATTTCGATTTGTCTAGCATACTTGAGATTATAGTTGATTTCTGGGTGTCATTCTGTCTGTTGTGGTTTACCCCAAGCCATAGAGATATTTTCCTTGTAACATAAATGGCGACTCCATTGGGGAGATCTTCCTTTTGGGGTTATTTGGTGATTTTTGTCCTTCATTTCTCTCTGTTTTCCTGAGTTTTTTTGTTCCTTGTTGCTTGACAACATCTATTTTTCTTTGTATCTGAGTTTCTTGGCCTAACCCTTTCCCAGTCAGTGTCTTTCTTGACATGCGTGGTTTTCCCTTGACATTCACGTACATACACGTGTTGTCTATGTTTAGGGAATGTACATACACTTATGTTCCCTGGATAGTCGCGTGCACTATTTTATTAGTAATTTTGGCTAGGTTTAGTGTTTGCAGGCTGAGTTTTGTTGGTTGTTGAGACTTCTCGGGTCCCTGTCTTTTCTGTTGAGTGCCTACAAAGTGATAGGAAGTCGTGTCATTGTTGATTTTTTTGGGTGAACTCATTTCCTATCATTTTTCTCATTTGTTTTCCTTGCACCACTGGTCTGGGTAGTCACTTCTTGTTGTCCTGCTTGGCTTGTTTTCTTGTACTTGTAGTAGGGTCTGCTTAAGATGTTGTTTATTGAGTCCTTTCATTTTCATTTCATTATATTGAAAATACAAAAGAAAAATAAAATGTTTTCTTGCATTTTATTTAGAGAATTTGCACTTTTGTCTACATCACATTAGCTATGGAATGTTAGGAAAGATTGAACTTCATTAAAATTGAAGATATTGCACCCTATGCACAACATTTCGAAGCATATCATTTCTTTGGAAAACAAGACTAGTACTTATCAGTGTTTTTTCATTTGTTTCTTTTTATATGTTGATTCATAACACCATTAGTTTCATGATCGCACCTCTTGAGTAAGAAGAAGCCAATAAATTAACACTGAATAATTAAAATTGATTAAAAACAATTTTATTTTTGATAGTATGCAAACAAGTTTAGGATCTAGGGCCTTGGAATAGGATTTTGTGAGTAAATTTCTCCAAGGCTATAAAACTCAGCATATGCATCTGACCAGGGAGTGGTGAAACCCATTGTATAATTGGTTTCCTCGGGAGGATCTTCTTACACCGGATTTAAGCAGGAGGTCACATGAAGTTGGTTGCAGAGATAAACCTCTAATACGTTCCTAGCATCATATATATTTCTGGGGTTCTATTCGTATATGGGGGTTTCACTAGTGCCTTTAGATCCATGAGAGGTGGTGATTTCGAGACTTCAGGATTTTCTACCCTGCCCATATGGTGGAGTAGACCTGCGACTACTCGACCGAGCATTGGTTAGACCGTGGTGACCATAGTTTCTTGACCTAGGTATCCACATAGGTTTCTTGCAAGGGTTATTCTACAAGCACCCTCAGTCATATAAGGATCGAACAACATACATACTTTATGTAGGATTTTCTCTCCAGAGGAATCTGACCAACTGCACTGTGAATCCTATGAGGGTGCTTATAAATGATTCTTTTACCTCCACTCTATTGTTCGGGAGTGTCATCCCCTCCTAGGCGAGGCATACCTTACTTAGTTCAGGAGGTCCCTTCAGCCATCATATCTTGTTTGTGTGCATTGGCCTTTAGTTTTATTTAGGAGTGTGCTCTTTGTTTATTAGGTGGCCTTAGGATTTTTTTTTTAAGTTACTAGTTCTAAGTCATCGTGGAGCAATACCAACCTCCTCGCCAGTCCTATATTCTGAGTCAAGTACCACAGATTGGTATATTACCGAAGCCGCTCCTAAAAGGTGTAGAGTTAATAAAATTGGTACATACATCTTTGCCACTGAGGCTCACGATCATCCTACCATGAGTATTGATTCATAGATGAATCTGTTAGGAATTCCTTCAAATCTAGCCTCCACTATAGTTAGCGGGGTCCCCTCGACTCCCTCATCATCAGTTGTTTGGATTCCAGAGACTCCCTTACTTAATGGTACCCATCCCATGGTGTTTTCTCAGTCCATGGGAATGAATCATTTTGTATTCTCAAGCAGTACACCTAATCATAGTACACATTCAATGCCTTAGGCCTCTAATCCTTTCTCTTTTGGTATTCTAAATATGATGTCACACTTGTCATCGTTCGTTTTGACGTCTAATGTAAATCCTAGTTTTGGGTTTGGGGGTACAACGCCTCCTTATACTCCTTTCTCGTTTGGTGGGGGTCATATCCCTCAACCAAATCCTATAATAGGAGGTTGGAATCCTCCTTCCTCCAGACCCAATCCTGGCTATAATTATCAAGGGTGGAGTGCACAAATGGGTGGTCCTTCTACTTCTTATATCACGTATGTTCATCCTTCTTCCACAATGTCGGTTCGTACAAACACTTTTCTTATGGAAAAAATTCCTCTAACCTTTAGTGTTCCATCAGGAGGGATTCAATTTTATACTATGGGAAACCCCCCGCATGGAGTTCCATCGTATGGGGGCAATATATATACTCACATGAGTAATCCATATCATGTCACTTTATCCTCGCAAGTTTCCTCCTTGGTGATGATGCCCTTACAACCTTTTATGAATTAGTCAAGAGGAGGGTACTACCCTATCAGACAGGGCCATGGTGTATACCAAAACCATTATTGTCTCACGATCTCTCAAAACCAGTCTTTCCCAAGAGCATGGTCCCAGATGCCACCACCATAATTGCCTTTTCTAGCCACATTAAATTTTCCAGACTTGTCAAAATTAATGAACAACCTAGTGCGTCATGATCCGTCATGGACTCCCATCCCTACCAAGATTCTCTTTGACATTCTAAAGTTTGAGGGTAACAGTGGTGAGGACCAAGGTGATCATGTGACTACCTTTCACCTATGGTGCTCATATAACTCCCTTAATGATGATTATGTTCACTTGAGAATGTTTCAACACAACCTTACGGGGGTTTCCACAAAATGGTACATTGATTTTACCTTGGGGCACTTACCAAAATTTCAATGAGATGGTATTTGTTTTTCTCAACAACATTCAATTGTCGATTCGTTATGATGTCGACATAGAACGTTTGTCATATTTTCATAAAGATAAATCCACCCACATCTCAGATCATATTAAAGAGTGGCATAGAAGGAAGTGGTTTATTAAATCTTACATTCCTCCATAGTTTTTGTTGGAATGGTTCCTCAAATCCCTATTTCCTTACATTTCAAAGGATGTTTCTACATTTGGAGTGACATTTGAGGAAGAGGCCATATTTAAATCCTAGCAATTGGATCTTATATATGATTAATCTGGGATGCTCTATGAAATTATTGCTAATGCACAACGGTCGAATTATGATCCTAGACAAAATCCTGGGCCTCATGTTGATGGCATCATAGGCTCCATGGATGCTAAGACTATAGACCAGGTGATGAACTAGATGACATTTTTATCTCTTAACCATTCTGTAGTAGGACAAGCTACAACTTTGTCCTCATCCACCCATTCGGCGAATGTACATTCTGTGCAGTTGACAAACCTAAACGATAACCAACAACTTGGAGGGAACAAGAAGAAGAATCGTAATAAAAATTGCAAGGGTGTTAATAATAATAACAATAATAAAAGAAAGGACGAACATAATAATGATAAATCTAATAATAATGTTGGTGAGGAAAATAAATAAAGGAGGAAGATGAATTTTCCATGTAAGCATTGTAAAGAAGATCACCTTAACCACCTATGCCCCAAAATTGAGGAATCCTTGAGGCTCATAGCACAATAGCTTATTGTGTTGAATAATCCATTTCCACATAATCAAAATATGACCTCGAGATCCTCCAACACCAGAAATATGTCGAGTGGAGGTCAAAATCCGTCGGCGCATGATGGTGGCCATCAATGTGTCAATATGGTTCGATCTGATATTAGTGTATCTACTAGGATTCACGATAATGGTTCTTCACAACCTATTTTAGGTCCAGATCCTCCTCCTCAAGAAATACATTTGCATATTGATAAGAATGAGCTTCTTCCTTGTGTTTCGAAAGGAGTTCTTAAGAGCTCTACTCACAATCCAAATCCAGAGCCGCCCAAAATTACTCAATTATCGAGGATTTGGGCCTAACAGCGTGCGCAGTGTCATCTTTGGAGGTACCCCAAACATGTCCAACACAAAGGAATGCCTTGCTATCTGTGTTGGGATCTCTAGATCTGAGTGGCTCAAAATTTATCAAGTTTGATGTCGTGGACATCAAGCCTCACTTACCTTACCATGTGGCCTTTCAAATCCATGTAGAGGGTACAAATATTACCATCAAATTTATTGTCATTGATGAAGGTGATTTGACATCCGTAATGTCTCTCTCTTGTTGGAAAGTCATTATCTCTCCGCTTATTTCTCAATCTATGACCATGTTAACTGCATTCGATGGACGTTATTTTAGACCCCATGGTATCCTTCCCGCTTTCCTGGTCTAGTTAGGTGGTGAGACTATGGAGGTTGAGGTTGAGGTGATTGATGCACCCCTCAAATACAATATTTTACTGGGGCATAATTGGACTTACATTATGACAACCATTGTGTCGTCGATATTCTTCATTTTATACTTTCCTCACGAAGGGAAGATTGTGACAATCGACCAATTGTCTTTTTCGTACCCTAGTTCATCTGCATAGTTGGGACATTCGGTCCCTATTATCAATAATTATCAGCAGGAAACTGAGAACGTTGGTGCAGGAGTGTATTCTTCCTTGATGGGAACTTTTAATTTCTCAACACCAATATTGTACATTAATACCATCTCTAATGAGTCTTCATCATCATTGAGGTTTGTTTCATTTCGTACTTCATATATTAATGACCCATGGACCCTACCTTCTCCGTCTAAGTCATACGAAGGTCACTCACACATCAGGATGGAAATTACGCTATCCCCAGTAGATATTAAGTATCAGGCTATACAAGAAGCTACTGCAGACCCAAATCCTTCCTCCTCATGGATGGAAGAGGTGGATCCCACCTTAAAGCCCATATGGGTTGCACACCCATCTAGTTCACATGACTGCCTCAACGATACGTTAACCTCATATGAATCCATCTTAGAGGCTATGTCGGGTCCTAATAGGACTTGGGACAACCTTCATCATAGATCTGATTTTCTCCCAGAGCTTGAGAATTTTGAACACGATGAGTTTAGGTCCATCATGAGTGAGATGGTTAGTCATGCCATGGTTTTTTTAGATATAAATGGTATATATGTTGAAGGAAACATGGGGAATATTTCCCCTACCGTCACAATTGGCATCTCTCGAACCCATGGTAAAATTGAAAACGTGTATATCGATGCGGATTGTTCGCCTGAAGAAATTCATATTTACACCGATCTCTTTAAGGAATTCTGAGATGTATTTGTGTGGTCATATAAAGAAATGCCATGGATCGATCCCAGTATTTTCGAACATGAAACTAAAACTTATATGAATGCTAATCCCATTCGAAAACAACTTAGGGCTGTAAATCCTAGGAAATCCTCCACTATTAAGGTAGAGGTGGGGAAGCTACTTAACGTTGGATTCATATACTAAGTTTGTTGGAAGATTGATTGTTGTCATTGATGTCAACACTAGTCATGGGTTTTGGACTGCAAGATTGATAAATGTATTTGGACATGAAGGAAAATGCACATGCATATACAACACCCATGAATGGATAGTACACATCATGCTGTTTCTAGTGGTATGTGGCATGTCACATGGATCCTCATGGTTGAGGAGAAATGAATTTTTGAAGATGACAAAGTGAGTTGAAAAAGGAAGTACATGTAGGCCCTGAAAATAATTAAAGAAAATAATTACAAAATAAGAAAGTGTTAGGTCGGCCCTAATGTTAAAAGGAAGTGACATAAATGGTATAAATAAATATCATTATACATNGAAGAAGTAAAAGAAGGCCGGATTTCAAGGGAGGATGAAGTCTTTTGGTAATGTGCTCTGAGGTATGTTATTTTCAGGTCATCTTACCATTTTTGCTATAACTTTTTTTCTAGAACGATTCAGATGGTGAAATCGCTATGGTATTGAGAAGACATATCAAGGTACCTCTGGTAAAAATTTCAGCTCTTGAATCGCTATACTTATGGAGATACACTCTGTGGAATATATGGTTTGTGACCAGTCCTGAAACTAGTAAAAAAACAGGTGTTCTGGGTAAAACAGTCATAACCTTTTCATACAGACTCCAAATGTAGTGGGACCACTTCCATTGTAAAGAGTACGGACTGTAGCTTCCTGTGTGTTAGTTTCAGAATCATATGTTAAATATTGAGATCGGGGCATGCTGTACAAGTTGGGTCTTATGAACAGACCAGAATTGAATAAAGTCTACCATTCTTTCTATAACCTATTTTTGGGGAGGATTCAAGGAGTGAAAATTAGAGAAGTTTCAGAGAATACATTGAGTAACATTATCTATAGGATCATAGTACTCCAAGAATTGAATAATTGCAGAAATTGAAGAAGTCTCAGAAAGCATTATCAGGTTCTATGTGGTGATTGGTTGATGGTGATGATTTAATGTAAAGTTTTACTATCTCTCATATATTCTTGGGTGGAAGGAAGGGGCAAGGATAGAGAGTTCAAATATCTCTTGATATTGGAGGATTGTATCTTCCTCTTGGAGGTTTATCCCTCCCTTTACATTTGGAAGCTGTAGCTACCTTTGGAA
>JASDQU010686325.1:45850-61285 GCA_032191745.1 Picea mariana | reverse complement strand
TTCCCCAGGGTACTCTTGGCTCCATGAGGAACTTTGATACAAAGGTTGTTTCTATTTAAGTAAACAATCAAAGCTTAAATCCACGATACTTTCTGAGCTTCATGCTACACCCACAGCAAGGCACTCTGGGTTCACCAAAACCTATGATAGGGTCAAACATTCCTTTTTCTGGGATGGTATGAAACATGAAATTCATAATTTTGTAGCTGAATGTGACGTGTGTCAACACAACAAGGGAGAAATAGTTAAAGCGTCGGGCACACTACAACCACTGCCGATTCCACCTGCTATTTGGAAGGATATCTCTATAAATTTTATTATCGTCTTACCCAAATAGGGAAATAAATCTACCATCATGGTAGTTGTTGATCGCCTTTCCAAGTATGCTCATTTCTGCGCCCTTCAGCACTCGTTTATAGCATCCACGGTGGCTCAAATCTTCATGGATCAGGTCTTCTTTCTTCATGGCATGCTGCACTCTATTGTTTCTAATTGCGACCCAACTTTTATAAGAAATTTTTGGCAAGAACTGTTCAAGATACAAGGCACATAATTGCATCTCAGCACAGCTTATCATCCCTAGACCGATGGCCAAACAGAAGTTGTCAACAAGTGTTTGGAAACATATTTGAGGTGTTTTGTGTCAGAAAAGAAAAAACAGTGGTCTCAATGGTTACCCCTAGTTGAATGGTGGTACATCACTTCATACCATACAGCTACACACATGACTCTTTTTGAAGCGGTATATGGATAGAAGCCACCTTCAGTTCTCTCATACTTACCGGGTGCCTCAAAGGTCTAGGCGGTTGACCTAACACTTACAGCTCGAGAGGCCATTCTCCATACCCTCAAAGAGAATTTGGTCATGGTACAGAATCGCATGAAGCAACAAGCAGATCAAGGTCACCCTAAATGTCAATTTGCAGAAGCGGATCAGGTGTTTCTTCGACTGCAACCTTACAAGCAAACTTCCCTCAAGGTCGAGCATTGTCAGAAGCTAGTGCCCAAATTTTATGGTCCTTATACCTTGCTCAAGCATGTGGGACAAGTCGCCTATCAGTTATCTTTTCCCAGCCATTCAAAGCTACATCCTGTTTTTCATGCTTAAAGAAGGTGATTAGAGCTAAGTGCCAAATTCAAACCAACCTTCCAGAGTTAGATGAAGAAGGATCCATTTGGCTATAACCAAAAGTAGTTTTGGACCAACGTGATCGTCGCCTACATCATAGAACCATCAAGGAAGTGCTAGTCCAGTGGAAAGATACAACTCCAACAGAAGCCACTTGGGAACTAGCTACCATTCTGCAACAATTTTCTCATCTCAAGCCTTGAGGACAAGGTTGTTTTTAAGGGGGTGGACATGTTATGGTTCTAACCCTCACATAGGTAGAACAATATATTTGGATGTAATAAAGGTCAATATTAATAAGGCCTTTCAATAAAATAGAATAAGGCGGATGTAGGAAGACCTAATAGAAGCTTTTGCTTCTAGAAGGATCTTCCTCTAGATGCTTCTTTTTAGTATAAATAGGAGTAGAGGGTATGAGAATCCTAGATTGGATATTATTGTAATAGAGATGTGCTCAACTGGAGGTTTCCCCCTCGAAGAGGCCCGTGAACATTGCTTTCAGATTCAAAGTGCTATTTCTGTTGTTATTCCTATATCATTTCAGTGTTATTGTGGTGAATGTTCTGGTTATATTGTTGTTATTCTGCCATTACTAGCATTTTATTTCTATTCTTCATACAGTTTATATCTGGTTTATTACAGACTTGATTCCTTTTTGCAAATGTCAGTAAAAACCATTTCTCTGATTCTTTGAAGGATTGTGTTGAGCTCATGGTACTTACTTGTAAAGGAGAATTCCTTGCAAAATTGGTCTTGTAAGGTCTACCAACAGTTTGTTTGTCTTCTGGTATCCTCATGTATACACCAGGTCTTTTGGATTGGACCCAATGAATGGAGAAATACTTGAACCCATAGATGAGAGGGTACTTATGCAAGTCTCAACTGCTTTAAGCAATGCTCAATATGCACTTTAGGGTTAGATCGTCCATCTAACAATTGTGCATATTGAAAAGCTATATTCATATCTTCTTTGAGTTTATCCCTACTTTGGAATTGACATCGGATGGCTTGTTTTGTGTCTTCCCACTCCATAATCAAATCTTTATGGGTGGCCCACCATCTAGTGGGAGTATCATGCAAGGCTAAGTCAAGAACATAGATCTTTTGATCCGTTTCTTTTTTTCTCTTCCATGATGGAAATAAAATTATGTACCTCTGAGGTACCCTCATATGTCGGGTATTCTCAAACCTCAATTCTAATCCATGTCGTTTCTCTGACAGTTGCACATCGTCTTGAGAATCTTTCATAGGAACTTTCCTTCCAACTGTCAAATGCTAATTTTGAATCCTCGTCCGCAGACTGTATGCTTCTCCAACTTACCAATCCATCTGAAGTGGGATTTATGTAATCTGGTCTCATTCCTAATGTTATGGTGTATAATTGGTCAAGAGCATATGACTCCATATTGTGTTCCATTGGTTCAGTGTATCTAATCCCTAAACATGGATCTAAGGGATGAACTAATTTTATCCCATTTGTTTCAAAAGTCATGGTGTCCCTCTTTATATCAAAGATAGAATAGTTGTTGTATGCCCAATCAATTCTGAGTAGAGTAGGGTAGGGATCCTTATCTCCCATGATTTCAATCACCTAAAAATCGGTTGTGGTTTTAACTCCTGGAACATCTGTTTCCACATTTTCCATCCTTCCTACTGGGAAAATGCAGTATTGGTTTGTCATTCTCAAATGGATAGGGGAATATACTAATTGAGTTTTTCCCAAAGCTTCCTAGGTGTTTTTGGGTAGGATGTTGACATCAAATCCCAAATCTAGCATGACATATTTGATTTCAAAATCATCTAGCTGGGCTTCTAATCTAAATTATTTTCTTGTTCGCACCTTTCTTCTGTGTATTCTCTTGGTATTATTCTCTGGGAGTTTTTTCCTTACTATGGCTTCTGGGGTTCCCTCATTTCCTAGTATTAGGTACAGGGTGTTGCGCAACTTCTCTATAAGTTGGTCATCGCCTAGGATATCAAATAAAAATTGAAACCATAGATTGATTACACTTTAAGACTGATCAAGGTGTCTCCTTGTAATTGCATATTTTCTAGGTGTCGGTGGTGAGGTATGGGCTTGCGTAAGGTTAGGTTGAGAGGCAAATTCAGGGGGATTATCCATTATTTCGGAAGTGGGGATACTCTTAAATATTTATGTTGTATCTTTGAAAAACAATTTTTGTTTCACAGGGTCATACCTGTCATCCTTGGGAACAACTTTCTGAATCTTATGTTGGTTGTCTGCATATGCCCCAATTTTATCTCCTCCACAAGTAATGATGTTAATATTAGGCAGTTGTCCCTTGATTCCCCCTTTTAGTTATGAGATTATTAGATTAGCTCTTCATTGACATACCTGATCTTCCCATTTCACGATCAGTTTTGGGAATTCTTTGGTTGCATTCCCATTATTCTTGCAGTGAGAGCACCATGGTCGTCTTGGGTGAGGGAAGTCTCTAACAAAGTGACCTTGTTCGTTGCAGTTGTAACATCAGCTTGGCCCTCTTCCTCCATTTATTCTGCCTTTGAATCCACCTCCAACCTCACCTCCCCGTCCTCTTCCAGGTCCTTTGGGGGTTTCATTTATTATGAATGTTGACTGGTCTAATATGTCAAAAAGTGTGTCCAGTTCTCTACATTGATTTGTAGCATGTGTCATGGATGCATAGAACTCACAATGTATTGTATTGGGTGTAGTCATTGTTGATGATTGCAGCTATGTGAGACATTCTCCAGGACACAAACCTGAGAGAGATCCCCTGAGAAGGGTGTTTGTTTCCTATCTGAGATAGATCTAGAACATAGAATGGCCTCCTCCTTACAGAGAGTTGAGAAGAACTCCAAATGATTCTCATGTGTGACAGTGAGAAAGGAGCTCTACAAAGTTGGATGTGCTTGTGTTTGAGCACAAGGTGAATGTGTGAAATCCCAAAGTGTTGGGTGCATCGTCATGAGAACATAAATCAAAATGATGTGTTATCCTCCTCTGAGTAGAGATTTGATGAGAAAATCTAGATGACTCTCATGTGTAATGAAGTGGGAAAGAATATATGTTGAGTGGATGTGCATGTGGATGAGCACACATGAATGTGATCCTAGTGGCTGAGCACTAGTGAAGAAGTGGTTCTTCTGTGTAATGTAGTGGGTCGAAGATATGGGCATCCCTATGGATGTGCCCCTAGTGGATGAGCACTAGTGGGTTTATAATATCCCTTGCTATATTGTTCAAGATTCAGACCTACCTGTAACACTAATTGTAATGTAAAGGGTACAGGTTAGCCCCACCCTAATGTGACTGGTAATTAATGTCAAAGATAATTAAACTGGTTAATATTAATTATATTATAAGATAGAGAGGTTGGCCCTATTGTGCCAATAGACACTTATGTTGACAGGTTCAGTCTAGTATAAGTAAAGGTAAATTCCCCATTGAGGAATCATATATTTCATGTGAGTTTGGAAATTTTAGAAAGTACAGCTTCTTGGGAAAAGTGCGCACCTCTCTTGGGTGCTAGTCTTCTAGGGTTTGAGAACCCTCTTGTGTGCTAGGTTTTATTGGTGGTGAAGGTATTTCTCTTGAATAATATAGCAAAGGATTTTGGCTGGGTTTTTGTCCCTTGTTGAGAAGGGTTTCCCAGGATACTTCTTGTGTTCTTGTGAATAGTGTTTCTTCTTGTGATCTTGGTAGCTGCAACATTATTGGTTATGGTTAAGTAAAATGATAAAAATGGAATGAAATTCATGCTTAGCCTTGATTATTGAAAGAAAACATGGAATCAGAGCATAGGTCTTGAAGAACCCCTGCAAAATCTTTCAAAAGGATAAATCGTCCTCCTTCTGTAGTTTCATACGACCTCTAGGGTTTCTGCAGAAATTTGTATGACCCTCACTTCATCATCCCTTTCACCTCTTTATAAGTGGGCGTTGGAGTTAAAACTTGGACCAAGTTGTAAGTCCCTCCTCAATGCATATCTAGAGACATTCAAAATCAAATTCCAAGGATTTTGAGTTTTTGGTCCTAAGGGTTTCTAGGGTGCCAGAATTTTCTACAGAATCTTGATCATAGACTTCTGGAACTTCTTGACGAAATGTTTTTCTTAAAGCACTATCAAATTTTATTGTTGGAAGTCATAATCCCAACAAAATCCAAGGTTACTAATTCAACCTAATCATTATTTTTTCAAAATCCAGTTGGCGAGAATTTGAAGAAACCAAACAAATGAAGAATAAATCCTTAATAGAAGATAGGCTTGATGGAGCAAACAACTTCAGCTCCTGGAAATCAAGGCTTCAGTTCACCCTTGAATAATATGACCTTTTGGATGTGGTAACTAAAACCTTACCAAACACAACTACATATGTAGAGAAGAAGATAAGAAATGAAGAAGATGTCAAAGCAAGAAAATTAATCATCTACTCAGTAAGAGATCATCTCTTACTTCGTATTTCCAACCTAAAGACAACTTATGATATGTATGAAGCATGAAAAGAAATGTTTGAAATTGACAACACCCTGAGAGCTCTTACCTTGAAGAGTCAACTTCAAAGTACCAAGATGACGAAAAGTGGCACAGTTGTTATCTTCTTTATGAAGATATCAGATATTAAACAACAACCAAAAACCATTGGAGAAATCATGTCTAATAGAGAACTTGTCTTAACCACTCTCAACAATCTTTCAAAACATTGGGAGCCTTTTCTTTAGAGTATCAGTGGAAGAGAAAGTCTACCAACCTTTGATCATCTATGGAAATATTGTACTCAAGAGGAACTTAGACTTAGAAATAGAGGAGTGGAAGACTCCCCAAAAGAAAATCATGCTCTTACACTCCATACACGGAAAGGAAGAAAATTCAAAAGAAACTTCAGACAAACATTCAAAGATGAAAAGTCTTCATCAAACCCAGGTTATAATCAAAGAAGAGATGTTTCAGAAATTTAGTGCTTCAGATGTGACAAATTTGTACACTATGCAAGAAATTGTCCAACCAGGAAGAAGGGAAGGCAATATTCTTCTACCACTAACATTGATCTAGATCCATCTCAAAAGAATGAATATAAGAGAGAGGAAAAGTACTTCCTCTAAGATAAACATGACTACAAACCTAGGTAAATAAATTGATCTCAAATTTTATAGTTGACTGCATTTTTTTTAAATAAATAAAGGGTATTATCCCTAGTATGGGAGCTCTCAAAGACTTGGACCATTATCCCTAGTACAGGAGTCCAAACCATATTTGATTGATTATTATGTTAGACAAAAAGACCTAAAAATATATAACAAAGAAATAAAGGAAGATTCCATTCCTTCAGACTTCAGAAAGAGTTGCTTGACTCAGAGGGAGTCAAAAACAAAATAAAAGGAAGACAGAGTTAATATCCTCAGCAGTACAGAGGAAGACACATAGTATTCTAAAAAATTCAGCTACTCCAATTGATATAACCATAGATATTATAGTGGGGCATGAAAGGCATGCCCATGATCAACAAAACTCTGCTAGAATACAAAGAGACATATAAGTCCCTCAAGGGACACCTTGAGAAATAAAAGGATTTTTCAAAGCTATCCTTCAGTCAGGAGCCACTTCATTGAAGAAACAAAAATAGAAATAAGTATGGAAAGATGCCATAACATAAGAATACCAGTTTATCTTAAAGAATGATGTATACGATATTATTCAGAAACCAAAAGGGAAGTTTGTGGTAAATTCCAAGTAGATCCATAAAAGAAATCATGCAGCCGACGAAAGTGTCAAGAAATACAAAACCAGAGGACTCTCACAAACAGAGTGAGTTTTTTATGATGAGACACTTGATCCAATAAGACTGATACACTTCCATCCGTACTACCATCCATGAGTTGGAAACTATATCAAATGAATGGATTCTTGATGAGTTTGGGTCTCAGCAAGAGTATTGTTGATCCAAAACCTATATTACTACATTGTTGGTGATGAGAGCCTGATTTTTGATGACTTATTCAGAAAGCCTTGTTGAAAACAAGCAAGCCTTGACTTCTGATTTTTTAGATGAAGTATCTAAGTATGATGCACTACTTCTTAGGACAAGAAGTATGACAAAGGACCAATAAAAATTTCCTAAGTCAAGGAAAATATACGGTAGTTCGGTATGACAGAATGCAAAACCACCATGATGGATTTGAAGAAAATGAATGATGATGCTTCAGACGAGAGTGATCCACAGCTAATTGGACCATTGATGTATCTGGCTAACACCAAACCTGATGCATGTATTGTAATGAATAGGCTTATACAATCCACCAGTTAGCCGAGACAGACTCACTTGATAGCAATAAAACATATATTGAGATATGCCCCCAGTGTGAACTTGATTTTGAAGGATATGCAGATACAGATTGAGCAGGATCTACAGTGGACCAGAACAAAATATCTGATTGTTGTCTTACCATAAAAGTTGTCATGGTTTCCTAGTACAATAGGAAAAAAAAATCTATGTGGCCTTGAATACCATAGAAGCAGAGTATGTATCATTGAGTGTGTGAAGCAGTATGGCTTCACAAGCTTCTGACAGATTTACTGAATCGTGACATGGATCCTATGATAATAACCAGAGTTGTGTATAAATATCTTTGAGAACCCAGTGTTTCATGATATATCAAAACATGTTGATATAAAACATCATTATATCATAGATATTATGCAAAGGAAAATAATACACATGCAGTACCTTCTTACACATGAGCAAATTGCAGACATATTCAACAAATTAACTTAGTGAAGAATACCTCCCTAGTTGAGAGGGAGTGTTGATGAATATATCCAAGACAAAGTTCAAAGTACATCTGTGTGAGACTTGACATGATGTAGAATGCCTCCCTAGCTGAGAGGGAGTGTTGATGATTGCAGCTACGTGAGACATTCTCTAGGACACAAACTTGAGAGAGAGCCCCTGAGAAGGGTGCGTGGTTCCTATCTGAGATAGATTTGGAATGTAGAGATGGCCTCCTCCTTACAGAGAGTTGAGAAGAACTCCAGATGATTCTCCTGTGTAACGCAATGAGAAAGGAGATTTGCAGAGTTGGAAGTGTCTGTGAATGAGCACAAGGTGAACGTGTGAAATCCCAAAGTGTTGGGTGCATCATCATGAGAACATAAATGAATATTATGTATTAGCCTCCTCTGATCAGAGAGTTGATGAGAAACTCTAGATGAATCTCTTGTGAAATGCAGTGGGAAAGAAGATCTGTTGAGTGGATGTGCCTGTGGATGAGCACACGTGAACATGATCCTAGTGGTTGAGCACTAGTGAAGAAGGGGTTCTTCTGTGTAATGCAATGAGCCAGAGATATGGAAATCCCTATGGATGTTCCCCTAGTTGATGAGCACTAGTGGGTGTATAAGATCCCTTGCTATATTGTTCAAGAGTCAGACGTGCCTGTAACCCTAATTGTAATGTAAAGGGTACATGTCGACCCCAACTTAATGTGACTGATAATTAATGTAAAAGATAATTAATCTGGTTAATATTAATTATATTATAATATAGAGAGGTCGTCCATGTTGTGCCAATAGACACTTTTGTTGACAGGTTCAGTCTAGTATAAGTAAAGGTAAATTCCCCATTGAGGAATCATATATTTCATATGAGTTTGGAAATTTCAATAAGTACACCTTCTTGGGAAATGTGTGCACCTCTCTTGGGTAGTCTTATAGGGTTTGAGAACCCTCTTGTGTGCTAGGTTTTATTGGTGGTGAAGGTCTTTCTCTTAAAGAATATAGAAAAGGAGTTTGGTTGGGTTTTCTTCCCTTGTTGAGAAGGGTTTCCCAGGATACTTCTTGTGTTCTTCTACATGGTGTTTCTTCTTGTGATCTTGGTAGCTGCAACATTATTGGTTATGGTTAAGTGAAATGATAAAAATGGAATGAACTTCATGCTTAACCTTGCTTATTGAAAAATAAAGAGTCGTGCACTTCTGCATAATAGGACACTACCTCGGCGCATGCCCGTGTGTCCGACAAATCTCACAATACTCAGTTGGATGAGATGTTTGAGCGCCTGGGAAGGTATGGTATAGCCCATATGTATGGAATGGTGGAGTCACAGATACTTGTGCAAATCCTCTTGTTGGCCCTGGAGAGCGTCCCATTGGATTTTGAGGAGGTATCATTCCCCTCATGCATGGACACTCATTTTTGAGATTCCCTTCTGTGTAGCATCCTATGCACCAGACATGAGGTCACCCTAGTCTTGGTATGGTCAATTCTTGAATCTTCTCAGTTAACACTGATATTTATCTCTGAAGTTGCGACAATTTTGCATCTATTGGAGGCATGGCCATCCTCAGAATCCTTGGATAACCTGCCATGGCTTTGATCTCCATCAATTGTTCCAAGGCATCTGTTAATGTGGCTATCCATTGTTGTGTTAAAGTAATTCTCGTCATAGGTAGTAATCCTAGGATGTACCATTCCCTTTGGTGATCTTCGTGAATGGGATGCGCTAACCTCCCAATAGCATCTTTAAATTTCTGATTGTACTTCTAGGCAGGTTGTCCTTCCCTTTGTTGAATCTCCTGCAACTCAGAGAGACTTTATTGCTCTTACTGAGGTAGTTTGAATTCGGCGATGAACTTCAAATGAACTTGGTCAAGGGTGAATTTTTTTCCTTGCACCCCTGGTTTAATAGCCTTCATGTACCATTTCATATCATGACCCCTCAAGGTAGTCTAAAACTCTATTAAGTTGTTTGCATAGAGAGTCCTTATGGATCTCCAGATGGCTTCACATAAGAACCAATGTTGCTCTACATCCTCGTCCCCTCTACCCCATAATTATGGGTATCAGGCGATCGATCCTCCCATATGTCCAGTCATTGTGGGTATCATTGTTCCTATTAGAATGAAACCTAACGGTCCCGGTTGCGATCTTCCTAGGGATCCCAATATCCCCCCAGTGTTTACACTTATAGACTAGTTTTGACTAACTGGATGCGATGGAATAGAAATAGCATAACTAGTCTATGTAGAATTTACCACAGGTATATAGGACACCTAGGGGACGGGTGATTCGGGGCCAGTTCCATTGACTTCTAGGCGGGTTTCTTTGATTTGGGGGGTTTCACTTTCTTCCTCTGGAGAAGCCTTCTCTACCTGATTCCCGATGTTTCTTGATATCGAGGTTGAATCTTCTTGGTCTCCTACAAGGTCCATACCTACTTTGTCTTCCCTTGCTTCTACATACTCTTCTTCTCGTCCAGCCACCTTGGGAATCCTTCCTCTCTATGCTTCTCTCTGTTGTAATCTTAGACTGGCCAATATTTCTTATCTTCTTACCTTCCTCAACTCTTCCTTTTTTCTTTCGTATGTTCCTCTTGATCCGATTTATTTCCACAACACCTCAGACTGCTTTGTTGCTTTCTTTATCTTTTCGAGCCACCACTTCTAAACTATGGCGGCTCTCCTTAAGGATCGCTCATTTCTTGAGTTCATTTCTTGATCTTCCTCCATCTGTCAAAGAACCCTTTCCCCCTTCTCAGGTCATGATCCTACCCAAAAATCACCCTACCCCAAGCGTGTGTGTTTAGGCTTCCATATCAGTTGAGGGAATAGTCATCATCCCCTCCTCCATCAAGAATGTTTTGATCCATAGGGGAATTTCATTCAACAGTCTTCCATGTGCACCTTTCTTGAAAATTTCTTCTGCCCATGAAAAATATTGGTGATTCTTAGCTGTGAATTCAATGATATATCCCTCCATAGTCATATTAACCCCAAAACTATATGCTCGCGTAATCTGGTGATCCAGCTGAGGAAGTGTTGTGATCTTCTCTGTATCCCAAGTACAAGTCTTCTTGATGCATTGTTGGAATTCCAGATCTTCTTGTAGTCGATCTATCCAATGGAATAGTTCTTCTGGGAATTTTACCCAGAATATCTCATACTAGTCACTCGATCTTTTTGAATAAAAGACAGACTCTCTTGTAGCATTCACACTTTTACCTCGCAACTCCGCTTCCTTCCATATAAAGGCATCACAATTTTGTTCCCACCACTGGTGAATATCAGATCTATAGATCAACATAAGCATTCTCCTTATAGGTTCCCTTTTAAAACATAGGGTCCCAACAATAGAACCATTTTGTTAGTGTAGAAGTGATCAGAGCAGGGTCCTCTTATAATTTCCAACCAAAGGTACCGAAGTAGTCTAGAGCGTTGGCATTTTCATCTTCTTGGGAGGGAAGAAGTATCACCCGAATCACAACCGGGACGAGAAAGAGAGGGAAGGGTAAGGAGAATAATTAGACAAATCTTTGAAGTATTGGGAGTCATATCAACTTTGCACAAGCTAGTTTAAACCTCTGGCAGATCTTAACATCTCCTAACTGAGAATGAAGAAAATAGAGCTACGAGGATATTCATAAGAAAGCTATAACCAATTAATATTATCAGACATAAAGATAACAGACCATTCAATACATTCAGAAGACAACACAAACAAGTTATATTCAAGAAAATTTGGGTCTCCCATTATATTATCATATATCATGTTTCTTCTCAAAATACAAGATCCGATTGTGGTACAGATACAAATTGGTCATGCCAAAACTAATAGAAAATGCTCTATACTACTGAGAGACAAGGTTATCTCAACCCCTTTCTCTTTCAACACTACAACACGACATGACTCTATTACATTCTCTTTTTGGATTCGAACTCGAAATCCAGAACTTTAGCTAAACTAACAATATGGACGATAACAACAGTGACTCTAGAAACAACAAAAATCCCAACCCAACCCCTTTAAAATCATATGGATCCCCTATACATATAATTTGATCTAGGTTTTCTGGTTGAGAGCCTGCGAGTTCTTTCTTCTTCTTGATCTTGTTGCAACTTCTTTCTTCAAAACTGATGTTGCATTGTCCTTCAAACCACTTTTTTTTCTTCCTTTACTCTGTTGTCCATCTCCTCAGCAATTTGCGCAACTTCTATTCACCAAAATGAAGTTGCAATATAACTTGCACAACTTCTATTCAACAAAACGAAGGGCCCAACAAATAGGCATTTGCTTTGTAGAGAGCACCTTGTACCAGTATATGGTTGAGCCATGACCAAATTATTGGGTTATATCATAGAATGTAGGTACCTCTATTGTGGTACATATAGATATGATTGATATCCGATGATGAAGTATGGTTGTCGGGATATATAGTTTTTGGATTGGGATTGTAGAAGACAGATCTAGCCCCTGGGGTGCTACTTCAGCTTGAGATCGAGTAGGATTTCCATACAAGAAGGGAAGCATATATCTGTATCACCCATTCATATATCATATCAAGTGATGCAAGATATGAAGCAGGGTGGATTTTCGAAGGATCTTCCAGGACTTCATCAGAGACATGGTGCAGGAAGGAGCAATGAGGCTCCATCACTTATCCAAAGATGAGAAGATAGCTGACATTTGCACTAAGCCTCTATCTAGGACAAGCTTGGAAGCAATGTAAATGTTTCCTTGGGGGATTATTGATGATTACAGCATCATGTCGATATTCCAAGATTGATCAGACAGACTTGATCATGTGGGAATAGGCCCAAATGTAATCTTCGACGGACTGAAGATTCAAGTTGTTTAAAGATCTCCTATGTGTGAATTGCATCGGGCCTTGAAACTCTCATGAGTAGGTGAGTATTTAACTCACTAGAAGGTGAGTATCCCTAATAAGCATCGGGCTGACTCTATCTCCATAGGAACTGGGTTGCAGACCAGGGGAGATAGGGAACATCTACATTCATAGTAGATGTGCCCCGACGTAGTCTTCGAATGACTGAATACTCGAGGTGATTGAGGTGAAATTCCACATGTCCAATAACATTGAGATGAATGCATTCACAGAGTGATGTTATGAGAGGATTACCATGAGGTGTTTGTGGCTCTGACGTGGTCATAATTATTTTCATGGGACAAGAACGACCTGAGGTGCTAGACACATGCATCTGATAGCATCAAGCTAAATGCATTCACGGAGCGATCTTATGAGAGAATCAATTTGAGGTGAATGTGGCTCCGATGAGGTCATGATTCTTGTCATGGGACAAGAATGACCTGAGCTGCTAGACACATGGTGGTGGAGATGGATCATCAATATAGCTAAATGAGGCTCATGGATATTATGATATTGTCAATGACAAAAGAATACCAAGAACAAGCATGATGATATGTTTTGATGCCAGATTGCTACCAGATGATGTTGATAGTGATGATGATACTTGTGACTTGATCTATGATGATGCTGCCTGCAGAATGGTCTACAACACTATGTGAGTGTTTCCCATGCCATGTGAAGATGGATGGATGTCTTTAAGACCATTAATACCTCCCTAACTAAGAGGGATTTGTGATATTATGGTAGTTGGAGGAGGTATAAACCTCCATATGTAACCTTTGAATAGAATAGAATATTTCGAAAGCAAGAGAAACCCTAAATAGATGTGTGAAAACCCTAGAAGACATGTCAGCTCAAAAAAAAATATAATATTAAGTTATTATCCTCCAGGAAGACAAGTCAACCTCACAAGAAAAAGATAAACAAAAAATATAATTACCAGAAAAGTAAATAGAGGACGTTTTGGCTCATTTGTTCACTCACTCTCACTCGAGAAACTAGAAACAATGTGCAAGTTTGGAGGAGGAACAAAAACAACTGCAGTTGCACAGTTTTATCTTGTTCAGTCTTTATGGTACTTTATCTTGTGCACTGCCCTTAGAGAAAGTGTGTTCTCTTGGTTATCTGTTGGTTCTGGTGTAGCTTCCTGGAATCATTCTTCCTTTCAAAGGTTAAAGTTCTCGGGGTGGATTTGTTCCTATGGTTGGGTGACAATTGTGTAGCATTTTATATGGTTATATGAGCACGTCAACATTATTCTAATAGTCAACACAGTAGGTCAACTTGCAACATGCATAATTTTTCCATATGAGCTCCAATTGACGTAATGTTTGCACTGTTGGAAAGGTCTCGATGTGTAGAATATTGTCACTAGGTCTTAGATATCGTTGGGAAATTTTTAACCCCCCAAAATGTTGTTTTATTCCTCAAAATTGCTTTGGAAGGTTTCAAACCCCAATTTCCAAACTAAGACTTGCCATTAAAATGACCCTACAAGTTGATTCCTTCAATTTGTTTTCACTCGGAAAGCATAGAGATAGATGAAAATTTTATTAAAACATTATCCAAAGTAGTCTAGATGTTACATGGAACTCAAAACAGTGACAAATATAAGCACAATATCCCAAAGGTAGCTTCTAATATTACATATTGTCCTACATTTTTCCACCTCCGATTGGTTATCTCCTTGCATTGTGGTGCTATTGATCCATAAGTGTGTTGTTATTTCCCCTTTTCAAAACATAAACCAATGTAATAGATGCCCAAGTTTTGGATACAACACTTCTTAAGTGTAAGTTCATGTCCACACTTTTAAGGATTAACTATCAACTTCTATGGATAGGCATGGATATAATTCAGGAGATGTTTCATTCTAACTTAATTTTCACATCATTGGTTGCTTATTTTTTATTGTAACTATATATTCCTACCTATTATCACCTTTTGTATCTTATACTTGTTACATATTTTGGTAAAGAATTGATAAATCTTCTACATGTTATATTTGTCAATATTCATTTTAGAATAGAAGTAATATTTTGTACTATTTAGTTGGTAGAGGTAGGGTCTTATGGTGGATTTATTACAAATTAAAGAGTATAAGACAAATTTTTTGTATCAAATTTTTTTCTAGAGTAGGCTATATGTTACATGGAATTCAAAATGGTGACTAAGATAAGCATGATATCCTAGAGGTATTCATTTTCATATTGGTAGATGTTTGAACATGCAAGAACCTTCCATGTTTTTTGAAATATCGAGTGTTAAAATGCTATTTTTGCTTCCTTTGTGTGTGTGTGTGTACCAAAGAAAAATGTGAAGGGAATTCCTTACATTTTGCAATGGTACCCGGTGTAAACTTGTTGACGTTGATTACAACACCTAACCAAACAGGGACATCAAGTGAGGTAGGTAACATAGGGCATTAGCTTGGGGATTGACCTTGAGACCTCTTGCATGAAGCTCAAAGCACTCAATATTCATGTAGGAGGTCTGGAGGTCAATCTTCTAGGTTGGTTGTGTTAATTTTTATGCCATTATTATAGTTCTTTGCATTTCAATAGATAAGAGCATCATAAGAACAAGATCACTGAGAAATATACATTCACAAGAGACACAACATTTATCCTGGGAAACCCTCTAGGGGAAGAAAACCCAACAAA
>JASDQU010686325.1:0-20574 GCA_032191745.1 Picea mariana | reverse complement strand
TTAAAAGAAAACACCAAACCTTTCAGGAAAAAGTTGAGGCAAATCAATCCTATGTTGTTGTCTATCATGGAGAAAGAAGTTAAGAAGCTTTTAGATGAAAAAATTATCATTCCTTTGAGGTATTCCGAATGGGTAGCCAATTTGGTCCCAGTAAGAAAAAAGAATGGGGAAATCATACTTTGTGTCAATTTCCAAAATTTGAACAGAAGCTCAAAAAAGGATAATTATCCTTTACCCAAGATGGAGCACATATTACAAAAGGTGACAGGAGGAGCGAGGATGTTTTTGGTTGATGGATTCTCTGGATACAATAAGGTATCTATTTTTCTAGAAGACAAGGAGAAGACGACCTTCACCACTCCCTGATGGACATTTATGTACGCCAAGATGCCCTTTAGTTTGATGAACGCAGGGGCAACTTTTCAGCGAGCTATGGACATAGCATTTATTGGATAAAATGATAAGTTTGTTGTTATCTATTTGGACGACATAACTTTGTATTCTTAGTATGATATGGAACACTATGATCATTTAAGAAAGGTTTTCTTGAAATGCAGAAAATTTGGCCTCTCTTTGAATCTAAAAAAATCATTGTTTGCCATGGAAGAAGGAAAATTATTGGGGCATATTGTGTCACCTGAAGGAGTAAGGATTGATTCCAGCAAGGTTGAGGCTATATAAACTTTGTCATTCCCTAGATCTAAAAAAGAGGTACAATCTTTTCTGGGAAAAATCAACTTTTTGAGAAGATTTGTGTCAAATTTTGTTGAGTTAGTTAAGTATATCACAGCCATGCTGAGGAAGGATAGTGAAATCAAATGGATTGTTGAGTCCAGTGATTCTTTTGATCAAATAAAGAAAGCCTTGACAGAAGCCTCGATTCTTGTCAGCCTCGACTACTCCAAGGAATTTCTTATTTTTTCTTTTGCCTCTTTTGATACAGTAGCAACAGTCCTATTGCAGAAGAACATTGAAGGCTTAGAACAACCCATTGCCTTTTTTAGTAGGGCATTAAGAGATGAAAAACTAAAGTATGACATTATGGACAAGCAAGCCTATGCACTGGTTAAAGCTCTTAAGTCTTTCAGAGTTTATGTCATGCACTCAAGAGTTATTTCTTATGTTCCATCAGCTGCTATAAAAGAAATTCTTATTCATCCTGATATTGAGGGAAAACACAACAAGTGGATTGCTAAACTACTTGAATTTGATTTGGAGATTAGGCCCACAAAATTAGTTAAATGCCATGGTTTGGCCAAGCTCTTGGTTGAATCAAATTGCTCAGCATTGGGGGTGAATTTCATTTACTCATGTTCAAAAAATCAGCAGGCTGGGATGAATAATAAAGGCCCTCAAGTCATTTCTACATTGGAAGATTGCAGCTGGTACAAGGACATTATATTTTTTCTGCAAAATTTATATCCCCCAAGTGGTATGGAAAGAAACAAGGTGAGGGCCTTAAAACTCAAATCAATAAAGTACTGCTTTGTTGATAAAATTTTGTATTGGAAGGATCCATTAGGAGTGCTTTTGAGACGCCTAGATACCCAAGAAGCCCAAAATATTATGTCCGATTTTCATGACAGTTTATGTGGGGGGAATCATTATTGGAGAACCACGGCATACAAGATCCTCTGAGCTGGGTACTTCTAGCCCAGTTTGTTCATGGATGTTTTTTATAAGATCAAGGCCTGTGCTAAATGTCAGAAGTTTTCCAGAAAAAAACAGCTTAAGTCTTTGTCATTGAAGCCTGTGGCAGCCTCAGGACCATTCTAGCAGTGGGGCCTAGATTTTATCGGGGAAATCCATCCTGCTTCCAATGGTCAACATAGATGGATCTTGACTGCTACTTATTAATTTACTAAATGGATCGAAGCTATTCCCACAAGGAACACTTCGCATAAAGTGATCAATGGTTTCCTAGAAGACATCATAGCAAGGTTTGGGTGTCCTGACAAAATCGTCACTTATAATGCTGCATCATTCAAGGCTGAACCATTAATTCAGTTCTGTGAACAGTTTGGGATCACTTTGATTCATTCCATCCCTTACTATATGCAAGGAAACGGGCTTGCAGAATCCTCGAACAAAAGCATTATAAATATTATTAAAAAGTTGTTAGAGGATAACAAAAAGGCATAGGATTCAAAACTCAAATTTGATCTATGGGCTGATAGAGTGACAGTGAAAAGATCCTTGGGACTCTCCCCTTTCCAACTGGTATATGGAGTTGAGGCAGTTTTTCCTTCTCAACTTGCATTACCTATGGCAAAGTTCTTCTAGGATTATCAAGGGGAGCTAGATCATATGATCATGAGGATTCAATAGTTGGTTGAGGTACAGTAGACTCGAGAACAACTTGTAGATAAGGCATATGACCATCAACTGAAGATCAAGAAGGCATTCAACAAGAAGGTGAACAAAGAGGATTTTCAACTGGGCGATCTGGTTCTCAAGTGGTATGCACCAAGACAAGATAAAGGCAAGCACGGTAAATTTGAAGCTTTATGGGTCGGCCCTTTCAAAATCTCAGAGGTATTCTCTAATAACACTTTTAAGCTGTAGAATATGGAGGATGAAGAGGTTTTTTGTGGCCCTATCAATGGGCATTTTCAGAAAAAGTACTTTGCTTGAGCCTTAAGTGGCTCTTCATGTCATTGTAAATATCATTTCCTTTTTATTTTTGTTTCAATAACTGACCCCATAGCCCTAGGATAAGGCACTAAATCTACTCATTCTTGGCATCCCGCAGAGGGCATGCTATCCCCTGCGGAGCCAATGTTATCACACTAAGTTTTCATGGGTCTTTGGTTTGATTAATACTTTTTTAAGCCTTAGATTTTAATTTTTTGAGTCTCGTCCTCTTAAAGTTTGATGCTAGGTTCATCTTAGAAGATTAAAGTTTTGAGTCATAGTTCTTGTTTGGTCCTCAATTTGGTTTATGGTTCTAGAACCTCTTTAGCTCATGACTCATTTTTGGTCCCCATCATGACTTGTCCCTAAATTGACTCCTCCCATTGCTAAACTGATGTGACTCCTCTTCCTCTTCATTCATGACCTAGTAAGCATGACTCGTTGTACTCGCTTACCTGTCCAATCATTTTTTGATTTGGAAGCGCTCCCTACTCATCAAGTAGTTTCGTAGCGCCTGTCACGTTTATCATCCATCCACTCCAAGTCATGATTTCCATGACTGAGATGGTATCCCTTGTTTTTAGTGCCAAAAGTCAATTCAAGTGCCTTCAAAAGATCTTGCATTTATGATCCTTGGTAACGGTTTCTAAATTTTGAAAAGTTCAACAGTGCTATGCTGCGTAAGTTTTCCAGTTCTGATCATGTGACCACATGTCAACTAAATCTGATGTTGTGAGAGATTCCAGGGCTGAAATTTCCTCAATTTCATCCTAATATCACGCTGAAGATCTCAACAGGTGTCGACTTTACAGGTATCCTGTGCAACCTCCTTTGCATATTAATTTTCATAGGAAATTTGTGCTCGATTTTTTAGTTTGTTAAACCTATAGGGTAGTAAGGAAGCCATATTTTCATACCTGTAAACGTCCTTTCCTGTGTCCATGGTCTGATTACTGTCATTTTCTTTAACCATTAAATTCGCAGGCCTGTAATAGCTTATCCTCTGTGTATGTGTTGCGCTACCCAGAGGCGCTGCTCAAACCCTCTATGTTTTCCTTGTTCCCTTTCATCATGTACAAAGAGCCATTCTGAATCACCCCTTCATAGTCTACGCTCTTAAAATCATGTACAAGTCTAAAGGTCTATTTCCCATAGTCAAGCTCGACTTTCTAAGAACTGTCAATTTTAAGGGCCATCTTTGTGCATTTGAAACTTGAATTGAAGCTTTCTGGTCATTAGCATCCCTTAAGCCTCTCAAGAACCCTCATTTTGAGTCATGGAGACCCCTCAGTCGAAGAAATCACACAAAGGTGGCAATATAGTTAGGACAGAACCTGTGGACATGCGTCTTTTTGACACAAAGCCCATGGCAAGGGAGATATTTCAAAGAGCAGGATGCCTCTCTTTCTTCCAGAACATGCAGAGAAGCCATCCACAGGTATAAAAACAGTTTTCATTAAATTTTGATGGCAATAAAACCAGAGTTGGGGATTTGGAATTTGAGGTAACTGAAACCTCCATCTCAGCTGCAACAGGGATTCCCATTTCAGGTGAAAAGTGGTTCAAGGCCATGGTTTTGAGTTCACCCTTTGTTAAAGATATCTTCAAGCTTGAATATTGAGCCAATGAGTTGTCTAAGAGTATGCCAAGGAATCAATTGATCGAGCAGTTTGATAAAATTTTGAAAATCATACAGAGATATTTTACTTGTAAAAAGAGATTTAACACCTTGTATCATTACCACATAAGGTTGTTGATACATTTGTTAAGATTGAGATGAATTTTCCTTATTACCTGTTGAGAATTATAGCTAAAATGTCAGATAGGGTGCAAGCCAAATCTAAGGATTTGGATTCTATCCTTTTCCACTCTGGATTGATCAGAATGTTAGTCTCTGAAGAATTGGGAAAGAAAGAGATTTCATGGGAGAATTTTGTGGTTACTTCTCACTTCAAGCTGGACCCAACACCTACTCCCCAATCATATATTGCAGTTCCTTCAGCATCCACCAGTACTAAAGCAGGTATCAGCAAGAAGATAATGAGAAGAGCCCCTATTTCAAAAATCAGCAAGCAGGTCATGGAAGTTGAGGAGGAAATATGTCCTCCACATAGAGATTTCTTAACCCCAACTCCACCAGGGTTAGAAAAAGTGCCTTCCTCTACCAAGTTGACATCTAAGAGAGGGAAGAAGCTTCTCTTTCCCTCTTCTCCTCCAGCAGTCGAAATCAAGGGTAAAAGACCTTTCACTAGGTCATCAATTCCTAAGGAGGTTTTCAAAGAGCAGTCTTTACCAGAAACCCCTATGCATAAGGAGAAAGGAAAAAGCATTGAAAATCCCGTGGAGGAGAAATCATAAAACCTTATTCATAGGAAGAAGGGTAAAGGTACCAAAATACCTTTGGAGAGGAAATATGAAGTCTTTGTGAAATATTTTGAAGAGCCTGTGAAGAACAAAGGAGAAGTTGTTGTGCAAGAGAAGAAGCATAAAGGAAAGGGTTTTGAGAAGGTTGATGAAACACACAAGCAAATTCCTGTACAGATGGAAGAAGAGGATGAGAAGAAGCCTGCTGAGACTGTGCATGTCTCAACTCCCCTTGGTGGTCAGACCTTCAAGAGACTTATTAGACAACTTAAAGAGTCAAGAAAAGAAGTGGATAAATTGAAAAAGGAATCCATGTCTGATAGAGCCAAGATGACAGAGCTTATGGGTGGCTACAGTCATACCCTTGAATTTTCAATATTTGCAACAAGGAGGGCTCAACCCCTCCATAGACAACTCCAGAACCTCTACAGGTAGAACAAAGGCTTCCAGGCTTAGAAGAGGAAGCTAAAGGAAGAACTGAAGCATTTCCAAGATGAGGTATCCCAAAGGAATTTACAGGTGTTGGTTGAGGCTGCTATTGAAGATGACAAACCAACAGCTAAGGAGAGCACAACTTCATTGAAGAATCCTGCCAGTGCTAAGAAGAGGAAGTCTGTTGAGTCAATTAAAGATACTCTTTCTACCAGAAAGAGTGTGAGGCTAAGTGTCAAGATGAAAAAATATTTGGTAAGGGGTAAGCTCCATTTTTGGGGATTGTTCCTTTTTGGGAGGGTTAACTAATATGAAAATACTATCTTTTCCATCTATACAGGCTTCTAGGCGTTTAGCTATATGGATTTTGATTTTTTGCTAAGTGCTAACTTCACTCAGTGGTAAAAGAACTACCTATTTTATATTCAAGGCACCTAAGTAAAATGGTTGCGTCATCATGGAAGGACACAATCTACTTTGCGCATGTTCAAGATTCAAAGGCACTGCGTTTTGGCATTGCTACCCAAACATGTATGCAAATGTAGCGTAAGTTGCGATGCGTAAAAGTGCTACATAATATTTGGCATGGAGCAGGTTTATACACAGGCACAACACAGAGGCACTACCTAATATTTCAACAGAGGATAAATGTTGGTGCATATATGTAGCATAGGGGTGCTACCTTCTCTCCTTGTTCTATTTTAGGGTGTGCTATCCAAATTTTCTACTCAAGGAAGTTGCCAACAAACACCAAGAATCTAGGAGGACTAGGCCAACAACTTTGGATAAGTTGATGATGGAGAAATTTATAGAAGTAGAAGTTGCCATTCTGAGGACAACTACAGGCTTCGAAAGAACACATGGAAAAATAGGAGTTGATCAAAAAAAGAGGATCAAATTAGTTAGAATCATGTTTGGATTATTCACCAACATTTCCCTGTTTTATAACATAGGCTGTAATCCTAGTTGTTAGAAAAAATAAATGTTTAGAGATTTTCAAGGGAAACAGGCCAGCTCGTACCTCCAGCTGTTGCCTCCCTTTTTTGTTATAAATAGATAGATCAATTGCTTTAGTAGGTTCAGATGGTTGAGCAAGGCTCCCTTTATTTTGTAATATTTTGATGAAGTGACCATGATCTAGTGATGTACTGGACTTAAGACTTTTTGGCTAATAGAAATCAACTTCCTTTCCAATCTATTTGCTTCAATTGCTAAATGTTCATGATTTGAAGGATTCACATGAATTAATGTGGTGATGTGATGGTGGATGTTTGATAATTATATTATCATGATGTTTATTTAGCTTCCTTAGTTTCTAATGTCAAGAAGATCTTGTGATTAGAAACTTTCTTCCTTAGACTTTTGTAGACCTTATGTTTGCAGCAGTCCCTACACTCCTCTCACTCAAGTCTTCCCTCTATTCATACTTACTCCCAAACTATTGGTAGAATTTAGCCAAGACCTTAATTGTTGGTGCATGATATCCCTATTGTCTGAGTTAGAACATTACCATTTGAGTCCTTTTCCTATTGGGTTAGTGTTGGCACAGAGGCAGACCCAGGGTTCATGCTCAAGAATGAACCAACAAACCCTAGCTACCGACCCTTTCGGCAACACCTCCGAAGTAGATGAAGTCTCACCCGAGGTAGAGGCAGGGGTGGTTGTAGGACTCAGATGTCTGCAACCTTAGCTGGGACACAAATATGTGATTATAGCACTTAGCAATTATCTAGCATGGTTTATCCATCAATATTCAACCCTTACAGCACTTTGTAGATAGCACAAAGGATCGCAATATATACTTAGATTCGAGAAGACTTAGCACTTAGATACAACAAGATAGATTGGATTCACTAGATCAGATACCAAGCATCTTATATATCAGATCTAACATTCATTCCTATCTCAGAAGCACAAAGCATAACTAAATCTATTTAATCACATTAAGCACTTATCCAAGAAGGAGATAAATGCATTAGATCGAAGCACAGAGCACAATACACAAAGTTATTGTGGTTCACCCCCACCCTAGGGCTACGTCCACAAAGTCTTCTTCTTTATATTATCTTGGTTAAGCGGTTATAGCATAGAGATTCAATGATCCTTACTTCGCACAGGACAGAATATCTGTGCAGCTCGTTAGATCCTTCTTCCTTGCACTTCAGCACAAACTACAACAACTTGCACTGAGATTTTCAATCTCCTTACAATCATGCACAGAGCACTTGCAATATACATCCGATCACACAGATCCAGTTACTAGCACTAAGCCTTTAGTTATACATCACATAGATGTACTACCCTCCTCTACTTACATTTCCTAAGTATCTATTTATAGATTACAAAATGGGCCTAAGTGTGGGTAAACCCACAAACTAACATCCCTTTCCATTACATCAACCCAAAACCCTAAAGGGACCAAAAAATAGGTCTAGTTTCCTTAATTTCCGCTTCGCGTTGCGCTCCATCTTTGGCAAGCTATCGCAATCCCAAAAATGGTCAAATATGACCAAGTATTCTTCAAATCTTGGTCAAGGGCCAACAAGCCCCCAACACTCACATGTGACTCATCCCAAGTCACTCAGGTCTGACCAATTCTGCTTCAAACTCCTCGATTTTGGCTCGAGCCACTTTGACCTGCTGCTTTGTGGTTTCCTCTTGCTCGACGAACTCTTGGATGAGTGTGTTATTGACTGGTCCCTCTAGGCATTGTTCAGTTGTAGTCATGATCTATTCCATCTCTGTTCCTTGGTTCTCAATCTCTAAGAATAGTTGACATGCCTTATCTTGCAAAGGTTGAAGTTGTTGAGTTACTTCCATTACCTTTCTCTGGATCATGTGGTTTTGCTACTGTGCGACACATTGCTCATGGGATCGCTTCATTTTCTCTATGGTTGACAGGGCCTTCAACTACATCTGAAATCTATCTGCATGTTGCTTCACTTCCTGGAGTTGTGACTCCAGTTTATGCAATTACGGGTTCTCAGTTAGGTTCTCATGTATCTTCGCACTTCTGCTACTTAATTGTTTGCATTTTTCGGTGAATGCTTTAATCCTTTCTACAGTACTCTGGGCAGTTATTTCTTGTTGGTCACTCTCTTCTTGTGGGGTGCTTGGGATGATCTGAAGTTCTAAGTCCATGACTCTTTGTTGAAGTTGTCGAGTAACTTCAGCAAGCTTCATCACTTGACAGTCTAAGGGTTCTTCGGCCTTCTGTTCTAAGCTAGTCATAGAGTGAAATGCTCTGTTGAAAGCTTCTTCGATACCGACTTTCTTCATGAGAAGCTGCTCCTTCTCCTTTTGGATTTTTTCTCTGTCTTTTTCAAATTTCGCTTGGATGGCCTCCTCTTGTTGTGAAGCTTGGTGCTGCTCTATGATTTCCTCTTGTGCTTGTTTTAGGGCCTGGGTGGCCTGCGTTGTTGCTTCTTCTTCTTTACGAAGGCATTCTTCGACTGTGTCAGCAATCCTGTGGAGTTGAACTGGTTCATCTCCTACTTCTATTGTTCCTTCTGGAAGGGGCACAGTGGAAGCTGCGCGGCTCGATTGAAGTGCTTTCTTTACTCCTTGGAGCTCGATTTCAATTCTGTTGTACATGGTCTCTTGCTTGGCTACCTATTTTTTTGTTATCTCTTCGATAACTTCATTCATAGTCGTGACGAGAAAGCTGAAGTCATCTGGGGTGAGTGTGGTCGTCAGTTTAGTCACGTATTCTTTTGAATTATTCTTGGAAGAATGTTATGGAGGTGAACCCTTTATTTTCTTTATGATCTCTACTTCATCCTCTGGCCTTTGTTCAACTTCTTCAATGTCTTCATTATTACCTCCATGATCGGGTGTGGTGGAAGCCGTCCTTACAGATCTATGGTCGATGTCCTAGATTTCCTCATCTTTCTTTATATTCTTAGTTTTCTTCACCTTACTGGGCCCAAGTGTATTCTATGCACCTTCTAGGCTATCGATGTTGGACATATCTACTGGATTTGTTGAGATAAGGAGGTTTGTCAATCATTCCTTGATGATTTCTTCCAGGTCTTCTTCTATCATCCTATAATAGGACTGAAGTTGTTCCTGGTGTTCATCAGGGCATGGAGTTAGGTATATAAAGTGGCGATCCATGCTGAACTTTATCAGAGGTCGGAACCTTTGTAAAGTGTTTGGGGTTATGCAAGGTTCAACCCCTATGGCTTCTTTCAATTGGTTATAGTATGTATGAAAAACGACATATGATTGCCACTGCTTGCTCATATCGTTCGAGTACCATAAGGTACTGAACTTCATGGCTAAGGGCTCAAAATGGTCGAGGTCCGGGAAGGTTGTGCCTTTCAATAGCTCCCATGCAACAAAAGCGATCAATATTAGCAGCTAGATAAAATGGAATTCATGCCCCTGATCCTGGGCTTCTCTACAGTCAATCTCTAGCTGGTTAACCAGGTACTTCTCCTAGTTCATCTATAGTCCCTCTGCGCATTTTCCTGTGAGTTCAACTATGAAGCCTGATACTTGAGTTGGTTTGTTCTTACATACCAATTTCCCTGCTATCAGTTGGCATGCAAGGTGCACTTCACCACTCTCGATAGAGGCTACCTTGTAGCCTCGCGTGCCCTTCTCGACATTGCCATAAGCTTCTTTAATATTTTGTGAAAGAGCGTGGTCTGCGGTCTTTTCAGGGTAGTAATCCTAGGGATCAGGGCCCTACATACTAAGCCCAATGATCCTATTGATCAGCATCGGATCAACAGTTATGCGGCGGTTTACCCACAGGTATCTTCCATGGTAACTTGCTAGCAGCAATTTTACACAAGAATTCACCTCTTGGTGTCTACCGAAGTGCGGTATTTTCATGACGTTGAGCAATGTAGATTGCTTGAGGTTCATCATCCATTGCTGAGGGACAATCTTGGAATTCTTTCCCTTGGTTCTGGTTAAGTACTTGTGCAGGGCAAGCATGTTGTAATCTTTATGGTCTCCCAGGTTGAAGTTGCAAAACTTCAACGTCGCAACCTTGTCTTGATCTGCATGGTAGGTGTGTACTCCTTTTGATAGATAAGCAGTGACTAGGGTGTATTCAAAGTCTCGAGGGATGTTGTCCCAGTTAATCGCACCGCTCAGAGGGGGTATGTAAGTTGGTAGGATGGACGGTACTAACTTTGCATTGGTTATGTTGTCTTTATGCTTAGTTCTTCTTTCTGTGCCGGCTCGAGATGTTCCTGCTCGAGCAGTCGATGGGAAGGCTTGCGTTCCTCTCATCGATGATGCCTGTAAACTCATAGACAACCCTCTTTCCGACACGACTCGTTCAGTTCTGAGGCTAGCGAGTACCTCTCTTACAAATTCTACAGCTACGTTGAGCTCATCGGACATATATGCTCAAGGAAAATAATCGGGGTCACACTGGTCTTAAGCACTGTACTGGGATAAATAACAACGGTGTGATGATCACTATAGACACTTGCTAATTCTACGAGCTTCAACTTCTTAATTGGAAAAAGTGTTCTTCGGGCATGGCGCGACGAGCTAAATAGGCAATATCAGCAACGGTCTTCTTGCAACGGACATGGGGCCTTCATTAACTTCGTTCTATCCATTCTGGTGTTGTCCAACGGTCTAGTGGTAACCCATAATTGATTTTCAACCCGTTCTGAGTGGCAGTCGAACAGACATATTGGCTTCCAATGGCTATATCGCTTCACCATGGCAAAGTGACCCATGTCGTTGTTCTGATATCTCAGTGAAGCTTGAATTCTGCAATTTCTCTTTTTGTGAAGTTCCATCTGGACTCTTCTATAGTTTTTCCATCTTCACCTTCTTCTTACTTAACTTTCTAGCTTTCTTTCCTGTGAGCTTCATCTCAGTGGTTCTTTTCTCATTTTGATTTCTATTTTCCTTAGATATAGTCACTTTGCACTGCTGATGTTCTTTCTTAGGGTTCAAGGATAATGACTCTTCTTTTTCTACGATGGAGAAACTATCTATAGTTTTTCCATCTTCACCTTCTTCTTACTTAACTTTCTAGCTTTCTTTCCTGTGAGCTTCATCTCAGTGGTTCTTTTCTCATTTTGATTTCTATTTTCCTTAGATATAGTCACTTTGCACTGCTGATGTTCTTTCTTAGGGTTCAAGGATAATGACTCTTCTTTTTCTACGATGGAGACTTCAGTCTTCTGTGAATCCTCTGGCATTTTGATAACTTCAAAGTCTAGGTTTCTAGTGTGAAATGACTTCGATCTGTTCTTCTGTTCTTCAATCAACTGCGCGATCTTTTTGGTCTTGAAGTCTTTTAACTCTTGTCTCTATTATTCTAAAACTTTTTCTTATGCCTTCTTTCTAGCGTGATCTCTTTCAATCCAAGGATTTCCAAGTAACATAGTAAATGGGGCATTGTCCTCAATAAATTTGATGATTTCAAAATCTTCCTCTGTTGGAATTCCATTGACATTCATAGATATCCGAGTGAGCCTTCCACATAGGTTTACCATTCCACTTAGGGATGGAGTCATAGCAGGTCTCCCTATAACTTCCCAAGTTCTTTCTGTCATGACATTCACCTATGTTTCCTCATCCAGAACACAGTCAATGTCGAAGTCTTCTATTCTTGCTTCGATGCATTCTTTTTCTTTGAAGATCTCTGATAGCCTGATATGTCGCTGATCATTCAAGGTTTCTTTCATCTGTACTAACATCTTCTCTGATTATTTCTGGGTTTCTACTATTGGTGGATTTGCCTTAAGGTTTTCATTGCGTAGATTCATTTTTTCAAGCCTGTCAATCATTCTAAGGCAATCCAATACTTCATGGTCCAAAGCCTTACAACAGAGTCAACACGTTCTTCCATAAGGGCACTCCTTAGCTAGATGTCTCGGTTTTCCACAACTGTAACATAAGGTCAATCCTCTCTTTCTTTTAAATGACCCCCAACCTCTTCTGCACTGTGCACTAGGGTCATGGTAGTTAGCCTGCAGAAAATTCTTTCTAGGATCCTACATCCATCTGTTAGTCCAAACATTCTTTCTATGCATAGGTATAACATATCTATCATTATTCTTATTAGATCTATCAAATTTTCTTCCATCTAACAATGCCCTAGTTTTCAGTCTAGGACAAAATCTATCAAGTGTTACTAAATTCATGCTTTAGAAACAAAACATTTCCACTTATATTACCTATATAGAGCACAAATTTTTCAGATCTAAGACTTTTAACTATTCTTACCTTTATCAGAGCACAGAGCTTACAGATCTTACCTATTTTCTGTAGATCTGACCTCTTTCTTTCAGAAATTTCCACTTTTACTTTTCTTAGAGCAGAGCGTTCAGATCTCGCTTCTTTTCTTCAGATATGATCTTCCTTTCTTCAGATCTGATCTGATTCAGAGCTTATTTTGCACAAAGCTTCTTCTTCTTTAGTTCCCAATAATCACAGTTTCAGGTCCCGACAACAGAACCATTTGTTGGCACAGGGGCAGACCCAGGGTTCACTCCAAGAGCGCACCAACAAACACTAACTACTGGCCCTTTCAGCAACACCTACGAAGCAGATGAAGTCTCACCCGAGGTAGAGGCAGGGGTGGTTGCAGGACTCATATGTCTGCAACTTTAGCTGGGACACAGATATGTGATTATAGAAGTTAGCAATTATCTAGCATGGTTTATCCATCAATATTAAACCTTTACAACACTTCACAGATAGCACAGAGCATCGCAGTATATACTTAGATTCGAGAAGACTTAGCACTTAGATACAACAAGATAGATTGGATTCACCATATCAGACACCAAGCATATTATATATCATATCTAACATTCATTCCTATCTCAGAAGAACAAAGCATAACTAAATCTATTTAATCACATCAAGCACTTAGCCAAGAAGGATATAAACACATTAGGTCGAAGCACATAGCACAATACACAAAGTTACCATGTTTCACCCCCACCCTGGGGCTACTTCCACAAAGTCTTCTTCTTTATATTATCTCGGTCAAGTGGTTACAGCACAGAGCTTCAACGATCCTTACTTCGCACAGGACAGAAGATCTGCGCATCTCGCTAGATCCTTCTTCCTTGCACTTCATCACAAACTACAACAACTTGCACTGAGCTTTTCAATCTCCTTACAATCATGCATAGAGAACTTGCAATATACATCCAATCACACAGATCCAGTTACTAGCACTAAACCTTTAGCTATACATCACATAGATGTACTACACTCCTCTACTTAAAATGCCTAAGTATCTATTTATAGATTATAAAATGGGCCTAAGTGTGGGTAAACCCATGGGCTGATATCCCTTTCCCGTTACATCAACCCAAAACCCTAAAGGGACCCAAAAATAGGTCTAGTTTCCTTAATTTCCACTTCACGTTGTGCTCCATCTTTGGCAAGTTGTCGCAGTCCCAAAAATGGTCAAATATGACCAAGTAGTCTTCAAAATTTGGTCAAGGGCCAACAACTAGTGTCCACTAGAAAATGAAAGTTCCCGGAAGAGACCTCGTCCAAGCCATGTAAGTGTGTGATGTGGTCAAGGGAAGTCCAAGCATCTGGGTGCAATGAGGACCAAGGATGCAAGAGATGTTACCTGTGGGTGCCTTTGTTAGAAGGCAAGTTGTACATGTCCTGGATGCATTCATTCCAATCCCATTCTTACCTTCTATTCTTTTTATTCTTTTATCTTTTTTGTTCAAGAGCTAATCAAGGACACTGCCCTGGCATGGTGACTAGTGGTGACAGCGTTACCCACAAGTACTTTCACAGAAATGAGAAGGTTGGTTCATGATGAGACCCCCTTTCCCTCGACCATGCAACCAAGAGTCACTACCTTGGCATGGTAACCAGCCGGTGGCAATGTCATACTTCTAGGTACCCATTGACCTAATAGGCGGGCTCATGATGAGACCCCCTACCCTCTGGTTAGGTCTTGTTTTATTATTTTTTTGGGTCCCTCTTGTTTCTTGGTGAGAATCCTTTTATTTATTTCTCAAGGATCCCTTGGCGAAGCATCTCGAGGTTTTACTTTTAGGCTTTTGTCTTTTACCATCTTGCTTTTAACTTCTGGGCCTTTAGCCTCTTCTTCCCATGAGATAAGGTGAAGTCCTGAAAATAGGTCAACCCACTGCCGGGACAAGTGGAATGGGATAAGTGAGTGGAAAACAAGATGAAACAATGGTGCTATGATGGGAGCAAACGATGGATTTTCAGAAATCCCCCCAGTGGCAAACCAAAGCCTAGAGATACAGGCTTGCTAGGGCACCCTGTCAATCCCCCCAAACATGGTCAAGTGGGCAAGTGTAAGATCCAAGCAGTTGTTAGAAACAAAAGGAATCATATGCATACATTCAATGGTTTTGATGATCAAAGTGACACATCCCATGATACCTGGACATAGGACCAAGCCGATGCTGATGGATGTTGCTGCTGCTGACAAGACAAAGATGCTGGAAGAAATAAAAGGCGGACCGTCCAGGGCCATGCTAAAGTCAATCCTGCTCTCGATACTCCATGTCTAGGACCTGTGGGCCTCAAGACTTGATCTCCTAGTTATCCCTAAACGTGGGGGATAACATCTAGCTCCAACTCGGGGATATGTGCTCACCATAGAGCTCATGAGAACCTCAACATCTCTGGCATAACCTGTTGACCTGCTCGATCTCAATAGAAACATCAGTAACAAAATTGGGGTGGTAATGCCACCCCAGCATACATATAATATATAATACTGAAATAAAGCAATCATAAATGAAAATGTAAAGCAAAATACTTACCTGTACTTACGTGTTGGTTGGATGTTGGGTGTAGTCAAACAACCAGTGAAGCCAATCCAACAACGTCCCACAATACTTGCCTTTGTGCTTCATCATAGACCAAAATAGTGATAAGTTAAGAAAAATAATAACATGAGTTAGAAAATGTATCATATCAATGGAAACTATAAGTTCTAGTTCATGGAGGCGGGCGGTATGGAAAAAGTGATGCCAAGACACACCCTCAGGAGAGTGCTCAATCCATCTCAGAAATAGATCATGAAAAGTCAAAGGTTCAAAAGACCGACTCGAGGAATCTGAATGCTGGCTACCTTGGACTTCTTCACAACTTGAGGCCTGAGAAGGGATTAGCAAAAACTGAAAGGATGACTAACCATTCCTAAAGGGGAGGTCTGAAAATTGTGATAATAAGCTTCTTCTTGAGGCACTCAACCTTCCCCTAAAATCCAGAATGAGGTTTTGTCTTATAGGAGACTTGGGATAAGAGACATGTTTCCAAACCATACCATCAGTGACATAATAAGGTAAAGTGATCAAAGGGAGGTGGAAAATTTTATCACAAGTATCCTGCTTCAGGGAAGTAACTTCCTCATTTTTATCAAGATCTGAGCATAATGATGGTTTATAATTTTCTTCATAGAATAAATCCAAGTGCTCAGAAGAAAAATCATCAAATTCCTCAAGGTATGATCGAAAATTATTAGGAGAGCATAGTATCAAGTCATCATTGGGTGTCTGAACAATCATGTCATGTTCTTGTTGCCACATGCTAAAATTCTTATTAATTTGAAAATGAACCTCAATGTCATAAATGGGATCCCCATTATATCCAATCACATCCCACTTATGTTTCCCGACATGTATGAACTCATTAATATTATCAACAAAGCCATCATTTTCATCATAACATGAAAGTTTTAGAAAATCCAAAACTTCTTCACTTTCCACATCATAAGATAGAGAATCATTAAAAATTTGGAAATGGAAGTAACTCACCTTGCTCACTTCTTCCTGTGCAGGAGGTTCAAGTACTCAGAAGTTTTCATCAAATGGAAGACTTGCCTCTACATCTTCTAGTTTGTTCGAAGGCTCCATTTCTTCTTTACTGTTTGAGTCATAGAATAGGGTATCATCAAAAGTTTCGAAAGGAAAATAACTTACCTCATTCTCTTCATTTTTTTAAGGAAGAATAGGATCTTGGAGAGCTTCGTCAGAAGGAG
Source organism: Picea mariana (assembly GCA_032191745.1). Lineage (NCBI taxonomy): Eukaryota > Viridiplantae > Streptophyta > Pinopsida > Pinales > Pinaceae > Picea > Picea mariana. The sequence continues at coordinate 4,163 of JASDQU010686325.1, read as the reverse complement.
GAGCAATCACTGTTGCTTCATCCTCATAATTCACTTCTCTAGTTATATCTTCACTGCATTCAATTGAATTATGGGAGAGGTCTTGCTCCTCTTCAAGGGGTTGACAATGTTCTTCATAAACCTCGTCTTTTATATCAGAGGATTCTTGGTATTGAACATGATACGCTTTCTTGAGATCTTCTACAATCTCAATGGTGAATCCTTTGTCATCTAAGGCTACCATGAGATTTTGAAGGACATCTTCATACGTTTGGCAATGTGGTTTGGTAAAGTCTATAAACCTATTGATGAGGTGTATGAAAGATGATATACCCCTGTCTTTGCAATGACCCTTAAACCAATATTGTAAGTAGGAGGGCAGAGTGAGTATGAATAATTTTATAAGAGCATCCTCTCCTCCCAACTCTATCTCGCTCAAATACTCCAAAAAATTTAGGATGTGAGGAGTTGGGAGGCCCTAAAATATTGGAGAGTTTTTTATCCATTTGGTATCAAATACTCGGATACATTTGTTCCCAGTGTGCCATGATCCCATAACTCGGAAATATCACAGATTTGAGAGTAAGGTGGCACCCTAGAAAATATTAGTGGAGTCACCAGGTAATTTGCCTGAAACTATTAAAGGATAAGGGAAAACGCCCTAAGTGGAGTCACCAAGTAATCTTGTAAGAATAAGACTCTCTGAGGCAAGGCTTATAGAAAAGTGTCATCTTGAGGAGAATTAACTCAGTGTTCCCCGACAACGGCACCAAAATTTTATCGCGCAATTTGTAGCAAGGATAAAAGGCTTGAGGTTTGAAGGTCAAACTAGCGTAACATGAACCAATCCCACCCAATGTCACCACAATGGGATGATTCTTTGTCTTTAGGGAGGTAAGGCCTAGGGGAGACGTCCCCGGTGACCTGGAGTTTTGAGAAGGAAAAGGATTACAGGATAAAGTAGTTATCCCCCCCTCACAAGTCACCACCGAGCAGATAGTCCAGCTAAACAACCAATAATAAAGTATAACCAAAAAAAGAGATGCACCTACCTGAGACAAAGCAACCATGAAACTAATATATGCAAGATTCTCAATTGGTTAGTACTTCATGTAAATCAACAACTATCTGATACACTAATAAGCAATTCGATAATGAATGTTGACGAAGTCAATGTTTATAAAATAGAAATGAAAATCAAGTCACTTCTTCAACAAATGCTAAAACGATGTGGCATTCAATATGACAAATCAATACTTCATTCAATCAATGCCTTTAACACCATTCAACTGCTCACAAAGAAAATTCTAGTTGCACCAATGATGTTATAACTAAAGATGATGACAACGCATAGGGTTAGAAGGTTAGTTTTAGGCTAGGTTTGGTGAAGTTAGGGTTTGATTCAAGATTTTTGAAAGTTGTTTGTAATCAAGTTTAGTTCAACGCATGAGGTATTTAGATCAGTGCCTTAGTGTTAATGGAGTCAAATAGTGAAGAACACAAGAGCTAAAGGAGGCAAAGGTGAAAAAGGCTAAGGACTAGAGGGAGAAGCTTTGAGGTGTTGCTAAGGCAAGGCCTCAAAGTCAAAACCCTAGGGAAGAGAGGCTCACCTTGGTGTAGGTGAACTAGGCCTTGGTGCTCTCTCCTCCTTCCTTAACTCAATGGAAATCATGACTAGCTGAAGATGAAGCATAAAACCAAGACAAGAAGGTTTGATGAAGCAAAGCATTGCTACAGCAAGGATCTACTAGAAAACCCTAGAAATATTGGCCCAAAGTGTATAAAACCTAGGCTTTAGGGCATCTCCCTCTTCTTGTCTTATAAAAGGTACGACTAGCAAAAATGAAGAGAGAATGAGAGTGTAGCAACGACTAGGCTCTCTCCTTCTTCAATCAATGGTTAGAAATTCTCTCAATGGGGACATGAGACAAGGACCTACTTGTGTGCTTGTCACCTAGAGTTTTGTTCAGCAAAATTGTAAATATATGCAAGAAATAAAAATACAACCATTCATTCAAGAAGTTTTGCAGAAAAATACTTACATATCACCAAGAAAAAGCATTGCAAACCCTAGTTGTAACACCTTCCATTAAAAGAAATGCCAAATTATGCCAAGAAAATCCTCCTTCAACAAGTGTGCATCACTAAATCAGCCAATAACACAAGAAAGGGCGCAAATTTCAGACCTCACTAATGAGTGAGTGAGTTGTGATGAAAAAATGAAGGTGAAAATCCTTCATTTATATAGTATCATGACCTAAATTTACATTTTAGGTCATATAAAAGGACGACAAGGCCAAGATACTAAAATCATATTGTTTTACATTAAATTGTCAAATTAAAACCCTAATCAAGCTGAAAAGAGATAACAAGCCCCTCTAAGAGAGACGTTAGCCCTTTCTGAGGAAAATGGAGCATCCTGGAGAAAAATGTTATCCCTCCTTGGGCTTCTCCAACTTGCCACACGTGCCAATACTTCCCAGTCTACCTCCCAAGATGTCCATAATGTTGGATGATGTCATGGTCATGATGGGTGATGTCTTAGGCTTTCCAAGGCTAACGTTCCACTGAAAAAGGGCTAATCCCCCTAGGTCAAGCTCTGTCGGGGTGCCTCTGGTGGAACGTCTTCTTCTTCTTTGGTGCAAAGCCCCTGATCCATCTTTGTCCTGTCTCTTACCCCTAATGGGGTCTCAACATCCATATGGTGGGCTCTTCAACCCCATGGAGGTCCAAAATGATCATCTCCCCATGTGTACCTGTCCAAATGGCACATGTCCGTCGGGCATGGTCCTGCACATCAAAAGCTACGCCCTCAATGGGCTCATCAGTCACAGGGATCATAGCAATGTCAATCACATCTCATCATCAATATTATTAAACATGTGCATAAAATCCCTAATACATCAGTTAATACCTCAAAGACATTACACAAGCCTACAATACAAGTCTAGAGGAAAGGATAAGGCGTCCTATTGGGCTAGTGTCCACTGGAAAAGGAAAGTTCCCAGAAAAAACCTCATCCAAGCCATGTAAGTGGGTGATGTGGTCAGAGGATGTCCAAGCATATGGGTGCAATGAGGGCCAAGGATGCAAGAGATTTTACCTGTGGGTGCCTTTGTTAGAAGGCGAGATGTACCTGTCTTGGATGCATTATTTCCAAGCTCGTTATTTCCTTTTATTCTTTTTATTCTTTTATCTTTTTTTTTCAAGAGCTACTCAAGGGACCCTGCTCTGGCGTGGTGACTAGTGGTGACAGTGTTACCCACAAGTACTTTCACAAAAATGAGAAGGTTGGCTCGTGATGAGAGCCCCTTTCCCTCGGACATGCAACCAAGAGTCACTGCCCTGGCGTGGTAACCAACTGGTGGCAATGTCATACTACCAGGTACCCATGGACCTAATAGGCTAGCTCATTGTTGTAACAGAGTTTGAATTTTTCTCTCCTGAGTATCTTCATCCTAAATGTGTATGATGATCACCATTTCCTCTTAACTGAGAGTCCTCTTACTGCTCCTGAAAACCGTGAATATACTGGAGAAATAATGTTTGAAATATTTAATGTTCCAGGACTTTATATAGCTGTATAGGTTGTCCTTGCTATTGCTGCTGGGTACAGAACTTCTAAGTGGATGCTAGAGACGGGATGTGTTTTTTCTCTGCATGAGCAGGTTTTATTCAGCGACGAGTTTAAGGAATCATTCACAAAAATAAAGGTTCTGCAGGTGCGGCAGCGAATCATAAACACAATATTGAATATTACTAACGGTTGGCGCCAAACCAGGAAAGATAGTGTTGATGCTGATGAAGGCCTTGTAAATGAATATCCAATATCGGGTCTATATTTAGTGTGGTCCACTGATGTGCAGAGAGGGAGAGAAATTGTGCAAGTATTGAAAATATGGAATGTCCTACAACTGGAAAATCTTCCTTGTTTCAGAAAACGTTTGGAAAACATTTTCCTGACATACACACCCATGTATATTGAACGTTGCAAAACAAAGCGTTTGAACAGAGAACGTAACCGCACAGTTCCATGTATATGGGAAGATGATCGTGACTTTGTGCGGTATAGATCTTTAAAGCAATCAGAAATGCCTGAGACTTTAAAATGCAACCCTTCTGAAAGGGAGGAACTTCTTCTGGAACATGCAAGAGTTGAAGAAAGTTTATTACTGATGAAATTC